>JAQGBY010006409.1:0-13163 GCA_034698785.1 Mycogona germanica
TAAGCACTGAGAGGGGTACAGAATCTTCCTGTTGTGACCCGTCACTTCAGTGAATTAAAAAAAAAAAAAAAAAAAAATTAAAAGGAACCCGACGAGTTGACCGCTGCATGATGAACAAATGTAATAACGTCCAATCCGAAACGTCCACTAACCCGCTACATGAGCAAAATTACATGCTATTCATAAAACTCACTCATGCATTTGGCCAAACCTTTTTAGAAAGCTAACCAACTAATTATATTTGCTCTTAAGTCTTCAGAAGGAAGTCGTGATAAGGCACTAGCTATGGATGGACCGGTTATTAACGTAAACATCAGATTGTCGAGCAGTGGCGTCCATTTGGTGGCACACGAATCTCAAACGGACACGACGCATCAAAATTTAATGTTTCTTATACAGTGTACATTTGTGAGACAATTTAATGGCCAAAGGCGTATTAAGAAAGAGTGTGCGCTGTTTAGACGAAAATTACGATAATAATTTCTTACAAAATTAATAAAAGAAAAAACGAGCGATTCATTTTTTTTGTAGATTGTTTACTCGTTTTAATCGCATTATAGTTAAATTGCTATGATGTTGGTTACAGGACTCATAAATTAGAATTTTAAAAAACTGAAAATTGCGAAAGATGAGATTGGTTGTTTCCGGAAATTTAAACACCGGGTCTTAATTAAAAAATGAACCCGAATTTCTGAGTGGGTTTCGCCATTCTTTCATCTGTCGTCCATTGCACGCACACAAGTAAATTAGCAAAGCTATTTTTTAAATAGTTGTTGCAAATTATGTTTTAAGGTAGATAAGGATAAGGGATTACATTTTTAAATGTTTGGTCATTCCAAATTGAAACCGTGTCACTCACAAAATAATTACGAACACAAAAATTATTTTTATTGACTAGGGACTCGAAATTGCGACCAGTGTGCCGAGAATATTATTCCACGCCCGATTCTGACGATCACACACAAAATAAGTAATTCCACAATGCTTGTTCTACAGGATACGGTGAAATGATTCACACAAAAGTGCGTGTATTTGGTATATTGACACGCAACAGTCATTCTGTCATACAGAGTTCGGTTGACTTTATTGTTCGCAGTGTGTGGGAGATGGTTGTCGGAAATTCATTCACGCGACAATACGAAGTTCAGGTCGGTTTTCTAATTATTATGAAGCAAATTTTGTATTTGTCTAGAAAATTGTCGTTCGTCTGATCAAATTGGGGATGGGGGGGATGGCTTCATTGTACATTTCAATAGACGTACAGCGACTCTATGATGCGCCCTGTGTACTGTACGCGGTATTTACGCGTTCGCAATTTGGAACGTTTTCAATGGATTCACATCCGCGCCTGATTGGTGTTCCAGACACCGTAATTGCCCTGTTTACTTTCGTACGAAGTTGTCAAAATAATTCGCAACAAACGCTCGTGTATTCGTGACGCTTCCGCACTGTCTTTCTATTTATACGTCATTTTTTCATGTGTCGGTTCTGTTGTTTTCTTTACATTGAATACGCAGGTGTATCATTGTTGGTACTGTAGTAACATTTGTTGTTCAACATGATCATCTAGTACGTTTTGGCCTACATAACACTGGAGATAGGCTTGAGCTTCAGGCATTCTCACCGCTGACTACGGTTACAAACAAATTAACTTCAACAATTAATGGGTTTATCAGATTGGATTAGGATTCGGTTGGTCATCACAAGCGCAAATCCCACCAAAAGTACAACTCCGTAGGGGTACCTGTAGTCACTGGCTGACAGATCTTAACTTACATTGAGCTTAGCACAGTTTACCAATCCCAACATCTTTATCCAACAAGTTTTATTTTATACTGCTTTTGAAAATGTGATCCCAAACTTTGTGCGGCCATGAAAAGTATAAAAGTGCCTCATTTAAAAATAGAAGGACTTTGCAACGAATGCGTCATCACGATAGCAAACGATATTCCAATAAAATTAATCGCTTCCATCTTCATGTATCTAGCACCAATCAAACTGGACACCACACACTTGATTTGATGCGGCTCGTTTTGAAATTGGAGACTGAGGAAATAAACACGAAATTCCATTCCAATTCTATGACTTCACCCCATCTTTATAGCATTTTTAACACGCGCAAATCCCATTAAAAGTATATATGACCACCCCAACACTCCTCTTCATTTGATGGCGCTTTTAAAACTTTGAAAAATTTAAACTATTGTCACCGGCAATGGTCGAAGGATGTGTCACGGGCGATGACTGCAACCATCAGATGATCATCGTTTAATCATCGTTAAGAGGCGTGATCCAATATTCTATTAGCCGATAAATAAGAACCGTATTTTAAGGTCATAAAAACTGACTTAGACTACAGCTAGCTGCATGCACCTAAAATAGAAGATTAAGATTTTTAGATTCTATTTTAAAATATACATTCTTAAATTTTGGTGACTGTTCTCGGTTCAATAAAAATGGGGGTTGTGCCCGGGACAGGCCGGATAAAAACCCGGACACAGCCCCCATTTTTATTGAATATAATCCAGACTTCTTCTTCCTATTATATTGTTCTCGGTTCGTAGTTTTGTCAACCTCTAAATATTATTATTATTTTGGAGCGAACTAATTTCACTGACTGATCATCTGATACATTGTACTTCAGTTGTTGCGACACCAACAAAAAAATATAGTTATAACCAAAATATCCAGTCCCTACCGATACAGTTAAACACACGCACACACCTGACAAATGCTTGAACACACGAGTGTTAATTATATTATTGATCCTACGACTCCTCAGCGCTTTATGGTATCTTAATGGACAAAAAAAAACAATGATTTCTAGTTTCCATCCACTCCAAACCACCCAACACAAGTTTTTGTAGACTTACCAGCCA
Source organism: Mycogona germanica (assembly GCA_034698785.1). Classification (NCBI taxonomy): domain Eukaryota; kingdom Metazoa; phylum Arthropoda; class Diplopoda; order Chordeumatida; family Chordeumatidae; genus Mycogona; species Mycogona germanica. Next base: position 2,880 of record JAQGBY010006409.1, read on the forward strand.
TAGGACATAACCAGGGCAACATTATGACGTAGTTGAGGTCGTCTGAATCGACGTGAACTGTGGGAAAACCGGAACCATTAACTCAGCACTCGCAAGTTGTCCAGTCTGGCACGAACTAGCATGCGCAATCTGGATAACTCTGACCCTTTCGAGGGGTTATTTGTCGTAGAGGACGGAGGGGGAATGGGGGGATCGAGCCAGACTTCCTGGCTGCCTTCTTGAATAGGCCGTCGAGAATTTTTTTAAAAGAAAATGCTAATCCGTCTTCAATAAATTCAGGGCGAGTCGCACTCCTTCACAAGGTTTTTAGCTGGCTGATGCAAACCACCATTATTGATGCCATTTTTTTCTTTACCTCAGGGTAGGTGGTCGTACAGGTTACGCAACTTTTGAAGTTAGCCTGAGCCGGGGTTGACGAAATATTGCGAAGGGGGGATAGAGATGTGAAGGAGGAGGATGAGGTCGAACATAGTCGACCGTTATCGCTTCACGAAATAACAATTGCCTGAACGAATCAACGCGCAAGTTCTGGACCAATTGTAGGAGTACATGTACACTACAGTACTACTGTACACTGTGTTTTTAAATGAACACAAACACGAGACGATGAGTGGCTAATGATAACAAAGAAGGTTCCGAATTCGTTGAAAGGCTCTTAGTCAATTGGCAGTTGAAGGCCTCTTTTAATTTGGAAGCATTTTTATGCAATTGGATTTTAATGGGACTGCCATTATTTCTGCGGCCAATCAAACTGTAATTGGGAAACAATACATTGTGTTTGCCAAAACATTTTTGTGTAATTGTTGAGTCACTCTCTGGCTCGCCTTCATGTCCACGGATAGGCTCGCCGGTTCACAATCAAACGTGGCGTTTGACTTGCCATCCGTCGGACTTTGCGCCCAGTTGAAGGTGATCTTGTTACGCAGTCTATAATATAAATAGAGCGAAGTGACTCCTAACCTGTGGCTTAGAGTCCGTGAATATGTCGCAAACATCACCAACATAGAAAGGATATTGACGTTACTGCAGAGTACTGTACACGCATTATTGCAAAGTGTTTTAATACACCAGTAGTGAATATATCGTTAACTGTACCATAGTAGATTACAGGCAGCGCCTTAAAAACTAACTATGTACCGCAGAAAACGAATATATAAGATGATAATTGTCGTCTTAGGCTTATAAGCGAGAGAAACATAAGAATGAACCTAGGACACACTAGGGTGTAAAAGGTTTTCGAGTCTTGCCTGCTCGAGCGTCGTCTTTTACACCCTAGTGTGTCCTAGGTTCATTCTTATGTTTTAATACAATTTCAACATCATGTAGAAATATTTATTTTGTGATCATATGAACGTATTGTGCCGAATGGTGAAATGTTTTTGACGAATTTTGGGAAGCATAGTCTGACAAACCTTTGAATTTTAAAGCCACAGAGCCATCTTCTTGTGTGCTATTTTCAAATGCTTGCGAGGCATTAGGTATATATTTCAATTTTTGGTTAAAGACGATGTTTGTTTTTGAAAAAAAACACCACAAGCCTACATTTATTTTTGTTTGATCTTTTACATGATGTGTGCCCATGACAAAGAAAGGTGCCAAGGCAAGGTGCAGGTACAGTACACTACAAGTGCAAGTGTACACGAGTTTGTACTGTACTGCACTGAGTCACTTTCAGGCGACCAAAATTAAATTTCCAGGTTATCTGTATTTTAATGTAAATTAAATGTTGGCTATCTACAGAATGTCTGTTAAATACACACATATCTTCAGCGATTCACAGGTCTCAATGGACGAGCCTCCATTAGTCCCTCAGCTACCACTTTCTAGGCCAAGGACCACAATGATTGCTCAAAATTCTGGAGCGAACCAGTGACGCCTAGTTATCAACTTAATCTCTCGATGAGGCCAGCTACTTAACGAATTAGAAGGACAATTTCACCAATTTCACGTAACTGCACAAAATTAGCTCAATTTCCACCCCTCAACTTTACCCCAAGTACTTTTCCAGAATTAGGCGACCAACTTCCAAGGTGCAGCAGTTAACTCAACAGACCTACTTTCAGATGCAGATACATGTACACTGTACAAGGACGGAAATAAACTATGGGTCCATAGCTGAACTGGGGTCAGAATAATTATCAAGATAATCAGAACTGGTTGACATATATCCTGAAAAGTAATTTCATATCATAAATGACGAGGAGCCCGACTTCATACAGCAAAAACATCAATTACAAATACAATCTTAAATTAGAAATATCAATCTGAATTAATGGGCGACTCTTACCGGTCCCAGGTTGACGTAGCCGTGCCTGTTGGCGATGTCGTCGGCCACATCCGGTCCACCGCTGATGTGGACCGCCCATTGGTCCGTATAGACAACGGCCACCGCCACCCGGCCCACTGTCAACCACCAGAGGCAGCAATAGAGCCAGAAGACGTTACGAGCCGTGCTCATGGCCAGCAGCGGACCGGCACCGACGCATCCAGCAGCAGCCGGACTGCTGGGCCGCCACCACATTCGCCGCCGAAGGAGTTGCTGGTGGTGGTGCGGCGGCGGCAAGAGGAGCCCGGCCTCACACTGCTGATGCTGGAGCGCTGGAGGAGGACGTGGTGGTCACGATGGTGGTGGCGGTGGCAGCGGCGCGTCGACACTGCAACCATCTACACACTACTTACTGGAGCACACACACAACTTGAGTTGTTTGAAGCTCTCTCTCTAATCGGCGACCAAGTTGAAGTCTTGTGAATGGCGCGGCGATTGGTTACGGGTTGAGGAGGGTCAGGGTTGAAGGTCCTCCTATCCCCTATGTGTGTATATATATTTATATATATAAAAAGAGCTCTACGTCAAAGCGCGCACTTTTTTTAATCAGTCGCTAGTTTCGACATGGTTGAGCGAGAACTCTGGAGTTAAAACCACTCGTTCCGAGAGTGTAGGGGAATTTTTGGAGTCTCTCCTCGCGCCACATAACAGCTTTTTCAACCCACCCCAGCACACGCAACGCAACACGACCGAAGAGAGAACGCAGACGCGAGCACCAAAAAACCAGTTCTGCGTTTTGCCCGGTGTGTGTGTGTGTGGTCGGCTCTCTCCTCTCTCTTTCTCTCTCGCTGCCTTGATGACGACACACCGAACTCTCTCTCTACGATAATGTAGAGAGAGAGTTCGGGGGACGTGTCGAAGCGATTCATTTCGAAGCGCCCTCTCGTGTGGAGAGTGTGACGAACGGAAGAATGCGCTTAGACGCGAGGGTGCGCTGGGAACGCTAATTCTGAACGCCAATTGTCGCGCTAAAATTCAAATGATGAGCGTTTATCAAAATGTAATAGCGATTTTCACATGCCATTTTTAATAAAACAATAAATATATTATCCATTATTTTGCATGCCAGGTTCCGTACAGAACCTAACGAAAGACGAACAAGAGTGGTGGAGCTATTTTCTATAAACAAAAAAATGTACGACTCGTCGTAGCGCAGTTGAGGAGCACGGTGCGCACGGTGCTGGCAGTGCGACGGACTGAGGTTCGATTCCCGGCGCGGGCTCTCGATTATTCGATCCCGGGGTACTGGGGAAAATGACTCTCACATAGTGCCTAAGCACTGAGAGGGGTACAGAATCTTCCTGCTGTGTTATACACTTCAGTGAATTACAAAAAAAAAATTAATCAGCCAGAATTGATAAAAGTGGGAAAAGGTTTGCAGTTACCGGAATTTGAACACCAAAACCAAATTTATTTTCATAAAACATCAATTGTAACTCTTTTTTTTAAAGGAGGACACTGTCGCTCTTACTATAGTGTCTTCCGCTCAGTGCTGTTCTAAATTCATGATATATTAAAAAATTAGACAGATTATTTTTTTTGTTCCCAGTCAACCGCACTACAGGCGTTACGTCCCCTCATGGTGCTTAGACACTATGAGAGGGGACGACCACTACCCCAGAATCGAAATTTTCGAGAGCCCGCGCCGGGAATCGAACCCAGGACCGCCGAACCACAGTCAGTCGCTAAACCAACTGGGCTACGACGAGTCGAATTTGCTTCTAGTTATACTGTACAATCATTTTTCCTTTAAACATCTAAAAAATAGTTAATTTTAATAAAGAGTACTTGAAAGAAACCTCAGTGTGCGACCACTTTTGACAAATAAATTACAATCCAACATTAAATTTGTCGTAATTACTTGTTTAATGGTACACCAAAAACCACAATACGATGAGATAAAACGCATTAAAGCAGTTCCAAGAAATATACTAGACGAACCGATAACTGAAACGATGTCAAAACGTTAGCAATATATTTTATGATTCTCAACAATGGACAAAATACCTCAAGATAACAAATTATACAGGAATATGAGGTTTGTCTAAGTTATAATCACAATTATCGCTTAAACAAGCAATCAATATTAACCATTTATTCGCCTATTTTTACGTAACTTAAATTTATCAAAATCGATCGACACGATTGACTTAATAGCTGCCAAATACCAAAACATAATTTCAACGAGATTATTTGTCAAGAGTCAACAGTTCTGCCAAATTGATGTAATCTATAAGAATTATTAATATTTCATGCTACGATTATGGAATTTCGAAATACGTGCGCAGATCTGTAACTATAAAAGCCAAAATAAATTACAGTAAAAATGGGGGTTGTGCCCGGGACAGGCCGGACGAAAAAAGAGGAACAAGAGTCGGCGATAACTCTTCTAAAATTACTGAAAATAATCCAGACGTTTTTCCTATTATATTGTTAAGATAAATGACAGTGGCGAAAATGCAAGATCATCCGCTATAGTTATTTAAAAATTGTCATGTCTGAATGTCTTCGGTCAATTCTTATATCCGATTTACCAACCAAGTAGCATAATGCAGGGTGGTTATTTAATTCTTTCGAAAACTGCTACAAATATTTGCATTAAACATGCAACATTTGTAAAGAAATTTTCAATGAAAGAATGATATTATGAAAACGTTGCAATAATCTTCAAGCAGAAAATGAACACTATTAAAATCGATAGCACCAACTATGAATGTTTAAGAAAAGAAAAATTGAAATTATTTCGATACTCCACGACGTAAAATTTAAAATAATCCTACATAAGCTTTGTACAACATTTGCATTTCACAATAACCCTGCTCGAAATATTTTTGCAAAAATAAAATTTATCTAAGACATCACCCATCAACCGTATCTATTTCACCATATCTGCTCTAATCCGCAGAATAATTTTTTCTGATTGGAACGGCTTGTGTATTGTACTAATACGCAAGTAACTATATTTTTTATACAATCATAGAAAAAAAATAAGATAAATAATCACACAGGAAATTCAGACTGCGAATAGCCTAATAAGTCAGCATAAAATCATTGGTAAAAAGCTCCTAGTAACTGTACTGCTCACAACTTTGTCTACAGTTAAAAATAAATTGTATAACAAACTGCCAAACAAAAATCAATCGAAATCTTCATTCATGATTATAAATTGTTTAAAAACATATTAATGTGACACTACTCAAGTTCGGGCGACTAGACTCAACCCCCGAATTTAAATATGATGTGTTGTCTTTCGTCAGTCAAAAACAAAGAAAATTTTGTAATATTATTTGCTGTCTGATTAAAATAAAATGAAGACGTAGAATGGTGCTCATTAACTGTTCACCTCGTTGACGCACACGCAGGGGATTTCCGAACTTTGATTGAGCATGGCGATAATAGCCACTCTCAACGCATCGGCTATCTCGGCACTCGAGTAAGGTTTGTCCAGCACTGGGACGTGAATGAACGCGGTTCTGTGATGATCAATGCTCAGAGAGGTGAAGTAAATGAAGTCGCACAGGTACCTAAAAAGAAATTCAAACCAGAAATAAGCCTCACGTAAGTAGACCGAAGAGGTTTAAAATAAAAATAATATACCGTTAACCATAGCAGATTACAGGCAGCGCCTTAAAATGTAACTATGCTAACACCGAAGAGGTTTGAATCACGGAACGTTTGTTTTAATAGTTTCTTATCGATTTATCAAATTTGTTTTTACAAACCTACGCTACCATGTGCCAGTCAGCTACAATTTTATTACGACTCCAAAAAAGGTGTAATCACTAAGTGTTCCGACAATTACTACGCATATAAATAATTTATGGTTCAAATGTATTAAATTTAACTTTAAACTATCCAAAAGTGGAAAGTTGCTCAATTGAGCACAAAATTATAAAAAAAAGAAGTCACGAGTAATTAAAAAGGATTGATTACGACTCGTCGTAGCCCTGTCGGTATAGCGACTGACTGTGGCTCGGCGGTCTCGGGTTCGATTCCCGGAGCAGGCTCTCAATTTCTATCCCGGGGAAACAGGTGAAAATATGCCCCTCGCATATTGCCTCAGCACCAAGAGCGGTATAGAAACTCCTGTAGTGCGGTAGTGATAGGAAATAAAATTAAAATAATTATTCAATAATTCGATTGTACCTGGGGAAATTTAACGGAACAAAGAAAATGAAGACGAAGTAACAAACATTAAAAACTGTTGCCATATTATAAGAATAAGAAATACATTTTCATGATTGGTTCGATTCTCCCGAACGGATGCAAAGGTTTCATATTTAACTTTTGCACAACCTCGAATTGTTAGAAGTTTTTCCATTAATGCAAAAAAAGGAAGCCATTGGTTTTAGACAAATATAAAGCCCAAATCATCAATCAAAATTCGAATGCTGCGTTCCACATTGAATTACGCTTACCTTCCTGGGTCATTGGAGACCACAGCCTTCACGCAACAACTGGAATTGTTGACATCTTCGCACACTTTTTTCATTTCAATTGCAGATTTGAGCGTGTCAGGAGCACCGTGAACACAGCAGTTGTTTGAAGGCAAACTTCCCTTGTTGTCTTTAGAATGGTACCCGGAATTGTGGGCAATTTGTTCCAGCGTCAAATCTCGGGCAATGCCAGAAACGCCACAATGGACGACCAGCTATTAAGCAAGTACAAGATAAGCTCTTTAAAAATTAAAACATACATAATACATAAAAAATTGTAAGATATTTTACTAAACCCGCGCTATTGTCAACAAATTTCTTAAGAGAACGTCGGAAAAAAATTTGTATATTCATTTTTTAAATTGTGTGTATCAGAAAACCATGAAAATTAAATTTTTTTTTAATAGTTTGCCATTATTATTTGATAAATAATAATAAAAATATGCTGCGAGATCAAAACGACAATTTTGAAATAATATTCTCTCTCGCTCACGCAAAAGTAATTTTTTTTCATATATGAAGGAACGGCTCAAAGGAAACCTTATACCTTAGGGTTGTATTTATTCCACAAATTTTGCACTTCGCTCTTCACGTATTCGTATTCCACTGGAATTTGCTTGACCACCAAATTGACATCCTTTCCGATTCCGGTAGCCTTCAGATGCTGGACAACTTCCCAGCTTGGATTTAACTTGTGTACACTGAAAGGTCCGAATCCTGTAATTTCATAAGATCGGAAAACGAAAATCCTTTAAAAAATAAAAATCCCACACTCATCTCAGACAAAGATAAACTGCTCGAATGCAAACAATGGTGGGGGAGAGAAATTAATCAAACCTAGATTTATAAAATTTTGTTCGACTTTTATCATACTCGCACTAAATAAAAATTATTTGATATTTGGCATCTTAAATATTCCGCCATAAACAAGCAAACCATTATTCACATTTCTGAAATCTAATCGATAACGCTAATAACTAAAGAAGTAAAGAATTTACCAGTTAGAACAACAGTATCCTTCACTGATAGTCCATTTTCCATCTCTGCAATTGAAAAAGGCAATCTATTATGAACTGAATAAGCTTTTAAGAAGCAGCGATCAACTTGTAAATTGAACGTGAGCTGGTCAACATTCTGTCAACTAGTGATTGGTGCAAACGCAAAGAAATGGCAAATCGTCACAGACTCACAGTCATACAGAAAACCATAATGTTCCCAAACATAGGAATAAATATGCGCTCTTCATACTTCTAGATCTTGGCATCATTCACACATTAACGCAAAATATACTGACGACCACCAGAGAACCGGACACGTATCACCTTTGCGATCGTCGCAGCACCAAAGTGCATTAGTAATATTTCACTGATGCCACAAAATAATTCTTCACATATCACAGATTCACACATAAAATCAAAATCTAACTGAATTAATGGGGTCTGGGTGCGTTTTCTCTCTGGGAGATAAAAATACTGGCTAAATTCATGCTAAATTGTCAGCGTGATGCGATTGGCAAAAGTAATTTTTCGTATTGGGTATATACGTGACATTGTCCGAAATAAATAAAATCAGCTAGGGCAGCCACGATCTTACCATGACCAATTATTGTGACCAAATAGTGGCACCAAATCTCAGTCACCTATTAGTCCTGCACCGACACTACAGTAGCTAAAACAACCGTGAATCGAAAAGGCATTTAGCAGCATGACAAATTAGACTTGATGACCCGACCCGGCAAGACTTTTGGCTGTCGGCCACCTTGAATAGAAAACAAGGACATAGTAATCCCATGTAACCAGTTTGGACTTTGTTACTAAATGAAATGGGATCGGTATTTCATACGTTGGGAACATGTGAAGATAGAAAAATAGTATTTGCTGAAAGGGTTTAATTCGGGGTCCAAATAGTCGCAATTTGGTGAAATGGGCAAAACTGAAAATGCCCCTTTCAGTTTCAGAAAACTAGACACTTCGAAATTCTCTACACCACATTATTTGCATGATTCTGTTTTCAGTTTGGAAAGCAGACTGGATAGTTACGACGTGCAATCAGTTCCTGGTTAAGATTTGCATGGTTCAGTCATAATACAGTGTAAATGTAAAATAAATCTTGATATCTAGATTTATAACCCCAGTGCAACACGTACGTGAACCCTTTTAGAGTCATTTAACAAAACAAGTTTCACAGTCTTCCAAATGAATTCTAATATTACACCCGTGTCAGCGCCAAGAGTAAGCAAGCAGTATTATTTTCATTGACCATATAGAGAAAGAAGGTTAATTTATGTCACACTTGAGGGTCAGGTCGATGAGCCCTTCCAACCAAAACAATGTTGACTGGGGTTATCCCTGGAGTGAATAGTAATAGCTGCGTGTTGGGTGGATTGAGCTGGGGGTCAAGGGTCAGCTAGAGTGGGAAAATGGAGTGGATAGAATAGGGGTCAAGCTAGACCAAAGCTAGTCCAAAAGAAATCTGATAAGGTATTTATAAGATAAAATAATAACAAGCGCTAGTCGTGTTTGTGGCATTTTGTCCCGGGTCCTAGTAGGGGACAGGTTCATCGGATGAACATGAAACGTAACTGCTCCGTATTGGGTTATGTTTTCTTGGCCCCAAGTTTCACCGACTTTTCACTTTTCAATGCCAATGTGAGAGATTCTGTGAGGCGAGTAACGTTAAACCGAACTACAAACCTTCCGAAATAGAGCTGATATCGTTCTCAGAAGCCATTGTCGATTGTAAAAAATTGCGAATTCGACACCGAACGTGAAAAAAACTCAACTAGAACATGAAAAAATGAAATCAAAATGCAACCACTGGTGGCCGACGAGCGACAGTGGAGCGAAATGTCAGGTGTTGCGTCAACTTCGCCACTGCAGCAAAACAGCGCATCAACAAAACATAGAGTAAAATATATAAATAGAGCGCAGATTTAGTAAATTTGTCGTGACCAAACGAGCTGCGCCCAACAGCTATAATATCTTGCTTTGGGTTTTTATTTGATCTGTGGTCAACCGTAAGAAGTCTTATTTAAATGCACTCAAATTCAGATGTGAGACATTCAAATGTGTTTAATTGGCTTTCTGTTTTGGACTCAATAAGGGTTCCATGCGCGCGTCATTACTGCGTATCTTGTTTATGGAGCTAATAGTGCTCCATATCTCAAAGGATCTCCAATAACCAAACCTAATATAATAGCGGAGATATGAAGCACCCTTGCCTCCACAAAATGACTACGCAGTAATGACTCGCGCAGAGAAAACTGGATATCATCAATAAGCGATGACGATGGCGACTATATTGCATCAATCTCATTGGATCTGATTCACACATGTGTGATTCAGATATAAGATGGCTGAAGTCTATATTTCCGAATATTTTTCTAATTTCGTATTTTAATATGATCAATTAATTAATTACAATTACAATATGTACCCACAAGCAACCCCGGATGGGGCCTATGGCGGGGGTCGAACGACCAGTTGTCTCTGAGATATTTGTTAAGGAGGTCCAGAACTAGAA
>JAQGBY010006410.1:0-13161 GCA_034698785.1 Mycogona germanica
CAGTCGCAGACTCCGTCGTTATCCGCCAAAATAGTTCCAATTATTTGTAAATAAATGTAGTAGAATTGTGAGTTTTAGGGATTATGATTGGGTTTAGCGAGGTAAGTGAACGTGATTTTTGCAAATATTCGCAGGCTCTCGATAATTTCGATCCCGAGGTACTGGTGAAAATGTGCCCCTCACATAGTGCCTAAGCACCATGAGGGGCACAGAAATCCTGTAGTACAATCAACATCCAGGAATAATTTATGATTAGAAGAAAATATATTTAGCATGAAATTTATTTTGTTTGAATTTTAAATTTAAGCTTCTGCTCTAAGCATCAATTCGAATCTTCAACGGTTTATAGCAATTTGTGAAAAGCCCCTAAAACCGCGACTGTTAAAATTAAAACTTCATGAGCTCGTACAAACTTCAGTAATTTCATTCTAATTGCGCCCAAGTTGTTGTTCAATCTTTGAATTCTGAATTATTCAAACGTCCTTACCTCCAACAGACAAAAGGCATTGTCCAGCATGTTGAATGACTCGTTGGCGGCGTTGCGAGCGTCGACGAGAATTAGTAGCCCCCTGGCGGCCAGTTCTCGTCTGCGGGGAGCGTTGTGAAACGAAACAAGAGAAACCAACAGGGTTAAGACATGAGATTAATTACTGTAACCGGATTCCCGACGAGACACAAGAACGTGACGTCAACACGCAAGACAGTTCCACATTTGGTGGTAATTATTATGGCTGTAAATATTTTAATTTATTTTCTGAAAGAATTAAAACTCGTTTTGCTTAGTAAGAACAAGACATAAATTAGAAGAAATTATGCGAAAAGATTGTCATATCAAATAAGATTTTTAGCTCAATATTTTTTGGCACCGGTCACAAATCCAGAAAAAATTCTGATGCAATTTAATTTGATTCCAGTAAGATTTATTTCAATTCGTAAGACCTCACACAAAGAATCAAATCGAAGACAACTGATGCAGTGAATCACCGCCAAATAAGAAGACTCACCTGGGCACAGTGTGGTAGTAGAGCAACAGTTGAGCCAACTGCAGGGGAGTACCTTGCTGACCAGTGTCCACTCCAGGCTGGGGTGGCCGGGCCAGCTGACTACAGTCCACCACGACGACCACTCGACCAGTACGATCGCGGCACCCTGAACAAGAAAGGAAATTAAAAAGGTCACCTGGTTCTCCACCTCACACCAACAATCGCCACCTGCCGGCAACTCGATAAACCATTTTGAAAATTTTGAACATGACGATCGAAAGAGAAATATTATCATTGGCCTAAGCACAACACCATAATTTATGAGATTAATTAATTAAATACTTGTAAAAAATATTGATAAAAAATACGAAACGAATTTTCTTCAAATTCAAAATTCGTTTTTCGAAAAAGAAAATGATTGGTTGCTTACCAGGTATGACGGCCGCCTGCGATTGGAGCAACTCATCGCTGACGTCATAGACGGAGGCAGGCGTCACGACATTGTTGTCGTGGTAACCGTCGTCGGCAACTTCCACGCTTCCGTTCAAGCTTCCGGTCACGCTGCCGTCCCGGGCTGGCCAACGCCCACCACAATATCCGATCGTTCCGGTGACCTCCGAGGCTTCTAAAGACACAAAGAAATATAATTGATTTAATTATTCCACCATGTTGAAAACAGTTTCTTAATTCGCGGCAACACAGTAAGAAAAACGTCATTATTTTCATTGAGCAAATAATCTGGTAAGCGACAACAAATAAAGGCTCTCTCAGCCCTACGCCATGGCAATAAGGATTGCGCCGCCCCTTTGAATCAAGCAATCACACACGACAGTGTAATGCTGGAAAGCGACGGGCAGCGAAATGAGTTGCGCCGCGTGTGCAATAGGTGGCGGTAGTTGTCAAAACAAAAGTCTACTGTTAATTTAACTTTTAAAAAGAGTTCCCAAAAAGTACTAGAACGTTTGAAAAGAAAATGTTTGGCCTATTATTTTTTAAGAACAAGTAGTAACACGAATTAAATTTTTGAAAACGGCACAGATATTCTTTTCACCATTTTCTATTTGTAAGTTTAAAAACATAACAAAATACCTGAAATTGAAAAGATACGGATATGGGAAAAAATTCTCTAACGGTAACATTGCCAAATTCATTTTAACGAATTCAACAACCCGTTTCGGGTTCGTTACACCTCCGCCGTCAACTGTGACGTTTCGAAAACTAAAATAATAAAAAAAACATAATCCCGGATTTATCGTTTTTGTTTTTCTTTCAGAAATAATTTACGATGAATCCTCTTAACAGCTCATAAACTCATAAGCTTGTAAACAAATTTATTACTTTATTTTTCAAACCTGATTACTAACAGTCACTCTTAACCGACCCGTTTCCGGAAGTCTCGAAACCACTGCCACACTTTTTTCATTGTGATAAGGAAAAGGTCCCCTTTAACTAAATTCAACCCCTCAACCACCCTTCTCTCAATTTCCTTAAATTTTCAAAATGTGGACAGCAATTGAAGGATTTAGATCATACGAACGGATCAGTCAATTCCAGAAACAATAAATAATACAGGTAATCAAACTGCAAGTTCAATTATCCAGTCCCTGATTTATTAGTGCAGGTAGCGCGTCATCGAAATTGGAAAATTTCATTCAATTTCTAAAACTAATTCCAAAAAATATCTCAATTCCATGCTGTATTTTTAAAGATTGCTGAGATTCGATTTCAGAACCGGGCCTATGACTCTTAACCAAATCCCCATAACTCAATAAAGCCCAACAAAGCCCATAACTTAAGCCCATGACTCTTAACCAAATATTTGCCACAAATTTCGGTTCCCCGATTGTTCAATTTTGACGTAGAACTACGTCTTTCTCCTCATTATAGGGGGCAACTTAAAGAGTTGTAGACTCACGGAAGTGACGTCACAGGCCACGCTGTATCGGCACGGAGGTTTGATTCTGAAATTGATTTAGTGCTTTTGTTTCTCGACAGTGAAGGCAGGACATGAGACATATTTTGATTTTCGTGTGCCGGGAAACCAACAGTGATGCCGCGCTGTCACAACGACAATTCTCGGTTAGTGTTGTCAATCGACAGGGACAATGTTCAATCTCGCACTAAAAATATTCCGTAAATCGAAACCGGTGTTTTTGCTACAAAAACAATAAAAGGTAATTGTAAAGAAGATTAACACGATGCAGCTGACCTTTTTATTTCTGGAAGCTGCCTTGGATCGAATAAACGGTCAATATTTCACAAATAATCAAGATGGAATAAAAAAATAATTGCAGTCACATAAATACAGATATGTCACGTAAATATCCACGAATCACGTCGTTAACCCTTTTCCATCACCATTCAAAAGAGAATAATAGTGACGTCACTTGATGGAGGGTCGTCGGCCGTTCACGAAATCGTGACCAATTAGTGTGACGTCGTCGTCGACTGACAGCGAGCACACCTCAAACCAAACCTCAAATATGGTCTTCTCTAAATCCATAATCAATGGTCGTTCACAAATCACGACCAGCAACCAGACCTACTGACATTCCAAACGAGTTTTGTTTTCCAAACTAAGAACGAACAGATACCAGTTTATTCGGCGCAAAACTTGATCGACAAGCCTTTTTATTTTTCAAGTTTATGGCAAAACGGACGCGATGAGGTTTGCAATTTTTGATACCGATGGCGATCTTTCGCAAATCTTAAGGATTTCTAAATCTGAAATTTATTTTGTCTAGCCAGAATTCTGACCTAGGTTAGGATCTTCAACGTGAACCCAATATCATGTAGAGATATGGGTAGAACCACATCCTCTTAAATGCAACCGATTGTAATGAAGTTTCCTCAGAGAGCAACCTGCGCGCCGCCTCCCGTCAAAATATGGAAACCACCATCAAGTCATCAGACAGGCAATAGGGTATTTATTTAGCGTCCATCATCAACTGCGTGACTTTTAGAGACGAAATTCCGGCGCGCGGCAAAAATCACGACGCGTTTAACATAACTGACGACTGATGGTGGTAGTGGTGGTGGTGGTAGTGGCCAGCTTCAACCACCTTTTTTTTTTCGGCGCATGTAACTAGTGCTAATAAATCGCACGAAACTAGTTTTTCTTTTTTCAACGCGCCCGGCGCCACACAGTAAGACGTCACGTCACGGGTCAACGAAATAATACGGAAAATTGTTCCCACTTTCACCTGTCCCGGACAACGATTTGTACAGTTGGAGCACAGCCACCCCCCGACAAGGGTATGACTGATTTTGGTGCTGCAACTGCAGCGATCCAACCAACTGATTGGTTCCAGCACCACAATGCTTTTTTTAATTTATTTAACTGATCACCAGCGCTCCAAGTGGCGAATTGGGATTTGGTAAAACAAGTGTCGACAATTGATGACAATTCTCTATCGTAACCCACCAAATAAAATAGACGCATCCTAGTGATAAAAAGCAGCGCGAGTACACCTACAATCTTAAAAGTTTGTCATCTTCAATTATCTGTTTTTAACTTTCTGACTTGTCGTTTACTTACGAACGTCTTAATGAATTTGAATAAAATAGTTCCGCAAATTTGTAGTCGAGTGCAAGTTTAGTTGAGGTCTCGATGGGTAAATATTGTAATTGTAATTACGTATCCTTGGATTCACACGCAAAAAAGTTTAAAAAATGAATTTACAATTTTTTAAAAAACTCTTCATTCAACTGAATTTAATCGTTGAAGTTAATTTTGAAAGGACTTATTCCATGGAATAACACTGGCACAACTTTTACAGACGTTTTCGTTGAGATTGTTGTTGGGTTGTTCTCTATGCTTGCACTTCGTTGGTCGACCCTGTCGGAAACTGTGAGGAGTCGCCAGTGTAAATAATTTATATCTTATTTTTTTTCTCGTCTTCTCCCATATCGAGTACGTGACGTCACGGTGACGTGACCGCTTGCCCTTGGCCAGAGGGGTTGTTACGAGGAATCCACATCACGGGTGGGAGAAGAGAGAGAACAGACAAGTACAAACAAATTAAAACAACGTTTACTTTCTCTTCGAGGACCTCATTGGCTACCATCCACTCCAACTCCCCCCACCCCACCCACCCCTATCCACTTCAGACACGTAATAAAACCTCAGTAGTTCATTTCACAGAATCCTTAAGACTTTTTTTTAACTTGGTCTCGTTTGAAATCTGGGATTCGAATCGGGTCACACTAAACCAACCAATCTTCCTTAGATAATCATAATTTTTAAATCCAATCACATTTTTAATAAAACAATGTAATAAAAAAAATTAATTCTCATTATTTTCTTCTAATTTGATGAGAATCGGTGTGTTGCCTAGAGAAGCTTTTGGCCTTTGGATAATTCAAATTATACTCTGTACTTGAATATTTCTTTCATTCTCTATCCTTTAGTGAAAATTAAAAAATAGTTAATAAAAAAATAATAAATAAAAAAATTAAAATTTCATATCCTGATTTATAGAGTGCACGCAAAATCTCCTGATGTTTACGTAAAATCTTCCTGGAGTGAAAATTAAAAAAATATTAATTAAAAAAATAATAAATTAATTAATTAAAATTCCATCTCCTGATTTATAGCGTGCACGTAAAATCTCCTGATTTTGGAGTTACATCCTCAAAACATCTCAGGAAAAGCACAAATCGAATCAAATCGCGTTCATTATCCTCAATTAATTTTGAAAATATAAATGAACCCCGGATACAAATAAACGCCTCTCTTTATCCATAAATGGCGCAAATGTCGAAGGTTAACAACAGGTTCCGATTGTCGCCGATAGTTGCGCTTTCGACTTCCAACATCACAATTTTCCACTAGGTGAGTTGGAAACGAATATCAACCACGACTGCACCGATTCTCCGACGCGCCACCAGAGGACGCCAACAACTATCGCGCACAGAGGCCACAGCCTGGCGAACATCGCTGACCCCTAGCTTCCAAACATGAGCCTGTAATTACTCCAAAACACGCAGTGACAAAACAGAATCCCTTCAAACTGCGAGTTTGGGTGTGGAAAAAAGAAGAAAAAAATCTGTGTACATAAAATACTAGATATACAATAAATATAGTTGTTAGAGGTAGTCAGGGTAGGTAGTTGAAGAAAAAAAATGTGCTGGGGAGTGGGGTCGGGGGTGCGCACCCCCAATTGGTTGGCGTCAGGATGACCTTGGCAGTAAAACCGTATAGCAAAACCGCAAACCAGCAATCCCTACACCGGCTTACATCTCATCCGGGATGCAAAAATGTCGAATGTTGGTTGATAAGAGAGTAGAAGAAAAAAAATCCGCCTGCAGAACTTGGCCCACACCACCTTCCCCCCAAACATCGTCTATCTCAACGAATATCCTATCCAGTAAAACAGTTTGTGAGAAACGGAAGTAGGTAGTTGCGCTTGCCCGCCACAAGAGGGAAGCACGACCTGTCCCATTTGGTCCCCTCATTCTCCAGCCTTCATGTAAATCCCATTTCGTCGATCAAATCTCGGGTAAACCCTGATTTCGATTCGGGTTAAGCATTTCATTGTAACTGGCTTTACAATTACAATATGTACCCAGAAGCAGCCCCGGTTACCATTTGAAATTTTAGAAAATATCAGTAATGTTCGTAAACTTAGAAATTTGAATTTTTAACCGACGAGTCCACAAAATGTTTCACTATCTTGAAAAAAATTGTTTAAAAGTAGTATTTGAGAGCAATAATGTTGAAGAAATATATGTAAATAATTACAACAGGTGAGTAAATTTGACTGCACGAAATTTTCACATGTCGAAAGCACAAATTCATTATCCAAAAAGGATACTTTCGTAACACTGGAACAGACTGTCTTAGGCATAAAGTGAGGGTTAAAGTCAGTTTTGAACTTTCATTTTCACTTGAATGATTGAGAATGTCACAATCAAAAAGTTCGACAGACACGAGTTTGTCCAAACAAAAAGACCATGTTAGAAATTGATGAAAGGGATCACGTAACGGCGTCGGTGTGGTGAGCAAGTGAACGGAGCTATTAAGAAAACCGGCAAGACGCGTGCAAGAATTAAAGACAGCTATGCGGCAGTGGGAAGAAAATGAACCGGGCAGAAGAAAATAAAAATAAAAAAGACACGACACAAGCAGATAGCGCGCCTGGGGTACGCAGATACACGTATCTACACATGTCATTCGACTTCTTAGGCCGATGGCTGGAGGAGTTGGGAGGGAAGGGGAAGGAGAAGGAGACGAGGAAGGGGTGGGAGAGATCGGTTTCGATTAGACCCCCCGCAAACTACTCCTACCATCGTCACCAGTCATAAAGGAGTGAGTGAGGCCTAGGCGTAGGAGTCAACGTCCTGTGTGTCGTCATTGCCGTGCAGCAATCTCTTCCCGAGACCCCACATTGTAATTTCAACACCTCCTATTTTGTGGACACAGAAACAATTTGCACCTCTAAAGTTCCGAGAACCCCTCGTCCGCAAACCCGTATCTCTACAGCTATTTACTATTAAGGAGGTCCACCAGCGTTTCCGTCCTAAACCCACCCTGAAAGGGGGACGACCTTAGAGTCTAGCCTAGCCTACCTAGCTCTCAGACTTCCGGAGGTCTCGGCGGGGAATTGAACCCGCGATGTTGACAAACAAACTGATCGTTCCGAGACACAGGTGGAGCATGACCTACCCTTGAAAACGGTCTTTGTCAGATTGGTGGGGGAAAAAATGTCGTCAATCCTATGAGGCAATATTGCAATTTCATTAAAATCCCACCAATTAGAATATTTGTCAGCAGAGTAGGGATCGGATATGACGTCACGAATTTCAAAACGACCGCCAACAACCGGAAAACTGTATACCACACCAGTATCCTGCAGATTAAGAGTCTGTAACTTGGCAGTTCTGACCCGGTGACGTCACTTGTTCCGTGTGTCGCATGATGCAGCACCTACCTTCGTAATGTGACGTCACCATATTGAAAGAGACCGTTGCCCCGTCCATTAATATTTGGCAACAAATTAAGCAACTTTCTGATCACTATCTAAATTATTGCAATACAAAGCTCACCATGAATAGAAGACAAAAAAGTATTAACAATTTGGCCGCGTCATACAATCGACTTGACAGCAAGAACATTTTTTTTGTAGCAATTGAAAAACATCAAATATGCAAGTGGCAATTTAGACACTATTGTGCAACCGTTAATTTAGTTCCAAAAAACACTCCATTTTCAAGTATGGGTCAATCCAGAAGCTTCCGCCATTGATGATTCACAATCATGAACCAACTGATACAAGACGTCAGTCGTCTGCAACCACACAAAAAAATCAAGACGTTTGATTTGAATTTCCATCGACATTCGGGCACCACCACCAATATTTAAGTCGATGACATCCTAGTCATTTATTGCTACATAATTGCGTGGTCCAAGACATATCCTGTCTTGATTTGCGAACGTCCGTCGGACGTCATTCCACTTGGTTTCATTCAGCCAACTACTCTGTCATGATTGCGCATGCGCAAAGAAACGTCGCAATTAAACTAGGCATCACTTCCGTGTCCTGTCATTTCGACACAGCCGGGTATAAATTACCTTGATATGTTAGAATTAGCTGAATTTATTGAGGAGCTTCTTTTTTTGCTGTTTTAAAAAATTACGCCAAGACTATTCTGGTTTTGTGCCGATTGCACGGCGTGTCCACGACAAAATAAGACAATTACACGGGAATTACACGGGCTATCTCAAATCTACTCAGTGATGAGATTGGACTTGAATGGATTTTTGGTTGTAATGACCAAAACAAAAATTGACATTTCCATGGAGCGAAACGTGAAATGTTGCCAAATTCCCAAGTAGCACCCCCAAAAAGTCACCAGAAACGTTTACCGTTAATGTCAATAGAGGGCGCAAGCGTCGCTAACAGCTCCAATTCATCCCCCCTCACCTCCTTAAACCCATGTAGGGTAGGGGTGGACGGAAACACCTGTTTTCAATGAACGGAGGACGTCGTCCCAACATTTCCCAGTCATTCTGTGTCCAATGACCCATATTTCTCACCCAAGTGACCCGGAAATCAGTTTTCAGGAACACATGTGCGGAAAATAAAAATCAACCCCGGCGGGAACACATTCACAGGAGCACGACAGAACAAAGAAAATGTTTTAAATAAAATATTCTTTCTTTCCAAAAATAACACAAAATGCGCTCA
The DNA here is from genome assembly GCA_034698785.1 of Mycogona germanica. Classification (NCBI taxonomy): domain Eukaryota; kingdom Metazoa; phylum Arthropoda; class Diplopoda; order Chordeumatida; family Chordeumatidae; genus Mycogona; species Mycogona germanica. Next base: position 9,173 of record JAQGBY010006410.1, read on the forward strand.
TGAATAATTTTTGATGATTAAAAAATTCGTTTGTGTGAATTTAAAAAGTTTTTCAAGGCTTGAGAATTTCATCAGTGAATCCGGTGAATATTCCGATTCTGCTCACCATTTTTGACTGGAGTACTTCCGAGAGGACGACGCCGCCGTACGTTCCGCATTTCCGGTTGTGGGGAACCTCAACTCTCCAAAATTCCAGATGGATATCCGACAAAAAGGCACGTCACGAAGAACGAATTGTCGAATCAATGAATCCTCAACCGATTCGAATGATAGTGGTTAACGCGAACAGAGCACTGGTTGTTCCGTTCGTAATTAAGTGTCCTTCAGACATCCTCACATTCGATAGCATCCACAAATCTTGAACCAAAGGTGGCGGGGTTACCTATTCCTTTCAAAAATTAAGTTTTTCGCCACCACCACCACCACGCTATTTTACTTATAGCGATTGGAAGTACTCAGTATTTCTTGACACAACACGAGATAGTACGAATTTGAAATCTTATCCAAATTTTGGTAAATCCCAGTCGACTTTTGAAACTTCCAGAAGAAGAAATCAACACATCACTAACAAACCACCGACTTAGGAAGAGTTAATCAGTTCCACGACAATAATGAACCACGCTCCAGTTAACGATTACAACTTATCACATTCTTCTCAATTATTAAACCACTCCCAGCTAAATTAATCCGTATTTTCAGACGCACCAGTGGTCCAGACACCGGTCAGGCACAATCACACGCATGCGGCACCACGCGTCAAAAATCGCCGTCCGCCAACATCGATTGTCCCGCGCGTAACGTGAACCGCCGCCGCACGCCGTCGATCGTCACGAACGAGGTCGGCGAGAAAGGTACGTAGAATGGCCGTAGTCCTTGGTCGGCGTTCTGCGCGCGCGTCGTCGGCATGGAGGGAGAGTGGCGACGGACGCGTGTCAATGAGACGGCGCGAGAGAGCCGAAAGTGACGTCGTGTGTGTGAAAAGTGAAGCGAGGCCGGGGATGATTTTTATTTTCGCGCGGAGCAAAAGTGGAGGGGTGAGAAAGTGCGAGGTGCGTTTGTTAGGAGGAGGGGAAAAACGGTCAAAGGGGGTGGTTTGGGGGTGAAAGTGGGGGAGGGGGAGTAGCAGCTGGGGGGAGTTGGGCGAGTCCGTATGCATACACAGAATGCAGACGACGGCGGTAGGAGTTGCGGAGCAGGGATTGCAGGGTATGACGTCAAATTGATAATTTCGCGGTGTACTGTAGTTTGAGGGTCAGTGGCAACATATTCGCTGGTCACACTGGCCAAAGAATAATTCACCGAAGCGTGCTCGAAATTGAGACGGCAATCAGAGAGGTATGCTGCGTTCTCCAAGGGAAATTCTGAAGCCTATGTAGACTTGTTAAATTCCGTTAAGGGGAAAATGGGGTTTAAAAAAACGATACACATTCGTTGCGGGAAATTTGAATGCGATAGGCCGACGCTGCAATCACAAATCGCGTTCCCGGAATGGCATCGTTCGAATTTACCACCCAAAAAAATGACACCCTGTCTTGGACTATAAACTTTGATCGCTGCAGAAATTGGGTCAGATGCAATTTATCAGATCTTATAAACTGTAGGAAATGGTCAGACTTTGCTCCTCAAACGAGCTCGATCATGAGAACCCATTAGTGCGACCCGCGACGAATCGAAAACCAAATTCACAAATTTTCCTAACAAAAATCAAGCGTAATCTCTCTTAATCTCTTAATCACATGATAAGGTGTCGCCATTACACTTTAACGACAAGTTAACCGTAAACCAAACACACTTCTACTGCCGCAAAACGCGACTTTCTTTTTTTTTTAATTTAGTAGCGACATAAACCTATATTAAATATGCGACTGAGCAATTAAAAAAGCTTTATCGCCAATTACGGAATACCGATATAAAATGGCGCTGAACGTTTAGGGTTACAGCGACATAAATGTTTTTCATGAAATATCCGTGTCACGAAACCAGTGAAAATTTCGATTATAACTTCTGATCTGAAAATGGGCATAAAATGGACGCCTTTTTTGGATTTTTTATTGATTATTTCTGGATCCGATACTATACAGTAAAACAAAGTTGCCAACCGATAGTCAAAATGATCACAAGAAAAAGAAACATTTCTGCTAATTGGTTGCTGCGAACAAAGCCAACATTCTGCAATTCAGTAATGGTAAGAGTTGGTGTTTCATCTCTGGGTCACACTGCGCTTCATTTAGTTGAACCTGGTACTAAGATCCTGACATGAAAGAAATCGCAGTTCTTCATTTTTCAGCAGATAATTCGTGCGAAGGATTCCACAATCAGGAGACACCTGAATTTATCGAACCTGATTTGTGGCCATCAAACAGTCCCTATCTGAACCCAGTGGACTATGGGGTTTGGGGTGTTTTACAAGAGATGGTCAACAGAAAGAAGATAAACAACAATTTAGATGTACTGAGTGAGATAAAATTACAAATGATACAGTTTTCTCTCAACAACATTCAAAACAGCACTTCATTAAATTACTTGAGAAAATATCATTTAACAGATAAAAGGTCTCCCGTGGTCATATCGATGGCTTCCAGGAGAAGATATTTGAGTCGTAAACAGCTGGACACCTTGGGACAAAGTGCTGCCCCTCGTAAGCATCAATAACAAGAACACCACATCCACCAAACGGATCGATCTCGAAGATTTTCTTCAGGAATTCGGAGATTTTGCAGCAAGTTGGGTCAAGTTCTATCGGTCGAAAAATTCTGAATGGAAGTAATGCCGTGGGACCCGTGTCAGTACGATGTCAGGTGCACGTTAAAAATCCCTACCTAGGTAGCTTATACTAAGGCTGGGCTAGGCAAAATTACTGGAGGTGTTTAGTACATCTATCCACCCATCACACCCAAGTGGGGAATGCGCAGATATATGGAGGAGCAGGGGATGAGGGGTAGGGGAATTATGTGATGAGATGAAGGTGGAGGATGGTGATGGAGGGGGGTGGGACGTTATTTCGTTGTTGGCGCCATGTCTGGAACACACGACGCGACATGACCACAAATTCAATATTGATGAATCCATAAGCAACGCCGGATTGCATATTCGAACGGCGGCATAAATTACGGCAGGTGGAATTGTTCCCAGGAACAACTCCCCCGATCCCCTACTACTCCCACACAACAACCAAAATCACCCGCGGAGTCTAGATTGGTTACCACCATCAGCCATCGAACTGAAAGAAACAAAATATTAGTCGTTTTGAGAGAGCCCAAAATAACGAGATAAAAATCTGTTTTCAATTTTTTTTAATGAAACACTAAAAACTTCTGTTAAAATTGAAAAAGTGACACAACTAATCGCTGGATCAACCGGGACTTCTCGGACGTTTAGCTAAAGTGCAACGCCGCCATCTATAGAGACGACGCCAGGCGCCAATACTCCATAAAAGACCACATGGAGTGGTGGCAAGGGCTGGGTTGTGGCGGTCGAAATAGCTACGTGATGGTCCACCACACGCCCATCAAGTAAACAACGGTTAAAACTGTTTTGTGTAATCGTCTAGAGAGTGTTGTCATCGCTGAAGATGTGTACGATACTGAAAGTTGGGATGAATTCAGGAGGGAGAGTTTGGAGGAGACAAAAAGGTGCGTAAGTGTTTCTGGGAGAGTTGGTGGGATCACCATTTGAAATGAGTCCCTCCCTAGTCCTTCCACCCCCTCAGTATGATGGGCTGGGGAACTCTGACTGGTGGCCGTGACATTGGCAGGATCGAGGTTAAGGTTGGTGATAATTTGCCATTGTCATTTTATTTTTATTTTTATTGCTATTTTATTTTATTTTTATATTGAAAATATTATTCCGGCAAAAGTATGTAGTATGGGTTTGCTTGGTTGGAACTGTTATCTGGTTTGCTTGATTGGAACCGTTATCTGGTTTGCTTGGTTGGAACTGTTATCTGGTTTGCTTGGTTGTCTCGTGAAATCGACGACGTCATGCTTTTG
>JAQGBY010006411.1:0-13158 GCA_034698785.1 Mycogona germanica
TGCAGCCTACCTGCTTTGCGGTTGATTTTCGATGCACTTTTTCACTCACAAGCACTTTCACGATATCCAGGGGATCCAGGCCAGCACTGTAATTATCCATGGTGCTGGTGCTGGGCCACGGAACCCCCTGGATTCAAAAATGTGGCCATGCTTGATGGCCAGAGGACGAGTTTTGCACTTATACTGTCACTGGGCGCACACACACACATTCCTGCAATTTCACTGTTTTCATTTGGACGAAATAACTGCTGGATCAGATAATCTGTATCCAGCAGTTATTCCATCACCTTCCAGCACTTATTCTGGTATTATTCTTGCCCTATCATGAGCGCGACCACAAGAAAGGAAAAACCGCTAAAAAAACTGCCAAAAAAAACGCGTTAAAATTCAAACTCCTGCTTCTCTTGCCGGATGCTGCAGCTGCATGGCGCCACCTACAAGGCAAGTGCGCGCGGCTAACAATATCTATGTTTTTTGCTCTAGCCAATCATGTGCTCTGGATTTCTGTGTGGTTGGTAGATTTTTGCGCGAGTTTTTTGAAAAGCGAAAACGAGACAGTCTCGGGATGCACGGTTTAGTATGGTTTTTCTTGCCCGAGATACTCTCGGGCTGGCCGGTTAAAGGGTTAAAGGTGATTTTGGTTGTTTTGGGTTGCACAAACATTTTCAAACGTAGATAGACAATCAACTTCAAGCATCCAAGCAGTAAATCACTTCTTTCAAGGCAGCAGCAGTAAAAAAATTTAATATTTAAATAAAAATTTAAGTAAAAAGAAAGACATGAAATTCAAGGACGATGAGGAAATGGAGGCGGAAATTGATTGCCGCGTGGCAGATAAAGTAACGGCAGAGGTTGCAGAAGCGTTGGCAGCCATGCACATCGCAGTAGTGAATGAGAAGCTCAGCACCCCTGCGGTCGCATCAACAGCAGACACCCTGGCAAGCGAGGTGGAATCAGCAGTCACGCAGAAAGATTGGCAACCCATGCTTACGTTTATGGTTATGATCCGCAATACTGGTTTTTGGTGTTTGAAAGTAGGGCCAGCATTGCAAAAATCAAAGAGCAGGAGCCTCTATTTAACTTATTGTTTAGTGGTATCCAGTCATCCAGGGCGGCCATGCGTGCTGTGCGGGCGATAGCTGTGGACGTAGGCAGCAAGACCAGGTACAACAGGGCAAAAAGCATTCTCATGATGCAGTTTCAAGAATCCACGGCGGCACGGTTTCGGCGACTGTTTGATGGCACCACTCTAGGTGACCGCCGTCCGACCACATTACTGCGCGAGATGCAGCAGATGGCCGGAAAAGACATCGGTGAGGCCTTGGTACGGGGTTGCTTTATCAATGCACTCCCTGAGGGCATCCGAGCCACAGTGGCAGCAGTGCGTGGCACACTCGAGGCAGCAGCTATAATTGCAGACACGGTAATCGACGGTATCTTGGTATTCCCTGGAGCTGCACCATCCACTGTGGCTGCTATCAGGGGGCGCTCACCAGAGCGCAAGGTGCAAGAGGACAGCAATCAAGCACCAACGTGGCTTGCTCAGCTGGCAGACATGATCAATGGTCGTGCCAAATCACGCTCCCGATCTCGCCCAGGCACACCGGGCGGGTGGTCCAATTGATCGACCAGTCCAGACAGGCTGGTGTATCCTTCAGATCTCTGCTGGTATCATGCAAAATTTGGCAAGCGAGCCAACAAATGCAAAGAGGCCAGGAACGGAGGGCCCTGCAAGTATGTAAAAAAGGAGTAGGGCCATAGGTTGCAGCCCTAACCGCCACCCAGGCCACACCGGGTTTTCATCAAAGATCCGGTCAGCGGCACACGTTATTTCATTGATCCAGGAGCAGACGTGTCTATAGTACCACGTTTGGCACGTGACATTCACAAATCTCACCATGTTTTACAAACTCCAAACAGAATTTGCATTCCAGCATACGTCACCAGGTGAATCACTGTTAATCTCGGCATCTCACGCAAATTAACCTGGTCCTTTATTATTGCGGAAGTAGACTATGCGATCATAGGTGCAGACTTTCTCTTCAAATTTGATCTGCTTGTAGACACAAGGAGACAGCGAATCATTGACGCATCAACAGGGAAAGTTTCCAGCAGGCAGAGGTGCTACATATTTCCTCTGGACGTCTCGGCGATTGAGAAATCTTCCTTCATGGACGTGGTAGCAGAATTTCCAGGGATCATGAGGCCACTACTTCGGTCCACGGCAGGAGCAGCACACGCGACGGTGCACCACATCATCACCAAGGGGCCACCACCTTCAGCACTGGAATGGAATGAACAAATGGAAGGTGGCTCATGCAGACATGATGAAGCTAGTGGAGCAGGGGCTTGCCAAATCATCAAAGAGTAACTATTCCTCACCCATTCATCTAGTTAAGCAAGGTGGCAAGGACTGGAGAATGTGTGGAGACTATGTCAAACTTAATGCAATCACCAGACCAGACCGTTACCCAGTGCCTCACATTCAAGATGTCACTCAGCATTTAGAAGGTATGTCCATATTTAGTATGATCGATTTGAAATGCGCGTACTATCAAATCCCAGTGGCACAGGAAGATATTCCGAAGACAGCGGTCATCACGCCGTTTGGGCTCTTTGAATTTCTGGTAATGCCATTCGGCTCAGAAATGCCAGTCAAACTTTCCAGAGGTTTATTGATGAGGTGCTGAGGGGTTTGCCATTCACCACAGCCTTCTTGGATGACATCCTGGTAGCATCCACCTCGCCAGAGGAGCACCTGCAGCATATGCGGCAACTCTTTGAGCGCTTGGATCAGTATGGTATGATCATCAACATCTCTAAATGTGTCCTCGGTGAAACTTCAGTCCGTTTTTTAGGGAGGTGCTGAGGGGTTTGCCATTCACCACAGCCTTCTTGGATGACATCCTGGTAGCATCCACCTCGCCAGAGGAGCACCTGCAGCATATGCGGCAACTCTTTGAGCGCTTGGATCAGTATGGTATGATCATCAACATCTCTAAATGTGTCCTCAGTGAAACTTCAGTCCGTTTTTTGGGATATCAGGTCTCGGCAACAGGGGTGGCGCCACCCCCAGAGAACGTAGAAGCCATATCGAACTACACTATACCAGCGACTATTCAAGAGCTACACCGATTCTTAGCAATGCTCAACTTTTACAGATGTTTTATTTCTGGAGCAGCGCATCAGCAGGCCCCACTTAATGAGCTGCTCCGTGACAGTAAAAAATGATAAGAGACCTGTGCCATGGTCTGACACCACGATGGCAGCTTTTTACGAGGTTCGTGGTTCGCTGGCATCGGCCTGCTCTCTAGTCTTTCCAACGGCTGGGGATGAATTAGCACTTTTTGTTGATGCCTCGGATGTGGCATTAGGAGCGGCACTCCATCAACGTCAGCAGCAGGGCAGCCGTGGGTGCCTCTAGGGTTCTATTCACGAAAATTATCCGGGGCGCAGCATAACTATAGCGCATTCGACCGAGAGCTGTTAGCTGCACATTCAGGAGTACTCCATTTTTGACACATGTTGGAGGGCAGAGAGTTCATCATTTTTACAGACCACAAGCCCTTAACATTTGCGATGTCCAGTTCAGCCGACAACCGCTCACCACGTCAGCGCCGTCATCTGGACACTCTCAGTCAGTTCACATCAGACATCAGGCACATCTCGGGTGCCAACAATGTGGTTGCAGATGCTTTGTCTTGCGTCGAGTTACAAGAGGCGAGTTCCATAGATGCGTTGGAGTTCCCTCACTATATATCCATGCTGCAGTTGGCCACAGCTCAGCGCTCAGATGCGGAATTGGCAGGGATTTTGGCAAACAGGGTAAATCTCAAGTTGCAACTTACACCTTCGCCTGTTCCAAATTCAACTTTGCTATTATACAGTGACATTTCTACAGGGATAGTGTGGCATTACCTTCCGAAGCACTTGCGCAGGGAAGTCTTCGCTAGGCTGCACAATCTCAGTCATCCTGGAGTTCACAAATCCAGGCTTCTGGTGGCAGCCAGGTACGTTTGGCCGGAGTTGAGTAAAGACTGCGCCACCTGGACCAGAGACTGCCTGCCATGCCAGACAGCGAAAACCCAACGCCACACAAAATCTCCGCTTGGTCATTTTGTTCTGCCGTCAGAGAGATTTGATCATGTACACATCGATCTAGTAGGACCGCTCCCACCTTCACGCGGTTTTTCTTATTGCATGACCATAGTGGATCGCTTCACCTGGTTTCCTGCAGCTTTTCCCATCGGTGATGCGACGGCACTCACGGCAGCTCGGAAGTTCGTCGAAGAATGGCTGCCTTTATTCGGATGCCTGCTCAGGATTACAACTGACCAGGGCAGGAACTTCGAATCTGATTTGTTCCGTGAATTAGGGAAGCTGCTGGGCACAGAATGTATTCATACAACCGGTTACCATCCTCAGGCCAACGGCCTGGTAGAAACTTTTCATTGACCCTTAAAGGCTGCGATCATCGCACACGCTACTACTGACTGGGTGGGTGCACTCCCATTGATACTGATGGGTTTTCGATCGACACTCAAGGAGGATTTGGGTGCCACCCCAGCGGAAATGTTGTTCGGTACACCAATTCGACTTCCAGGTGAGGCATTTGCACCGTCAGTGGTGATGCCTCACCATGACTACTTAGAGCAGCTACGGCTACATATGCGCAATCTACGTCCGGTGCCGATGAGCGCCCATTCTAAATCGGCAGTGTTCGTGCATCCACAACTGGATCGCTGTTTGCATGTGTTCATAAGACGGGACGCACATCGAACTCCACTTCAAGCTCCATGGGAAGGCCCATTTCAAGTCACTGCTCGCACCCCTAAGGTCTTTACGATCTTGCTGCGTGGCAAGGTCAAGGCCGTCTCCATCGACCGCGTCAAGCCAGCATTCATTCAGTTAGCTGATGCAGGCGCAAAGCCTGTCACTTCAAGCAGTGTATCGACAAATCTTGCGGTTACTTCGAGCAACGTATCGATTAAGCTTGTGAGATCATCTCTTCCCAAGAAAGTACGTTTCACCAAAGCTTCGTCTAGGCGGGAGTCCTGAGGCGACTCAGATCACATTCAAACTTCCCGCATATCAATCAACACAATCGAGCAATATCGATATGCAAGGGCTGGCGATATCGATAGCAAGAGCTATCGCGCATCGCCCAGCCATCTCATCACTCTTCTCTCAGTTTTGTCAGTCGTCGTCACGTTTGTTATCTCGTTCCATACTCTAACATTTATTTATGTAAAGTGAATTTGCACCGTTAAATAAATGCTATCAACATCGAATACACAGAGTGTTTAATAAGTCTCCTTAACGTCGATCTTCTTGAGAGCGGGTGGCGGCAAATACGAATCATGAATCGGTCGTCGTTTCATGGCTGACTGGAGGTTGACGCGACATCTGATTAGTGGTTCTAGTTGGTTGGTTATTTTATTTCGCACAACCAACACCTGTGAATAAAATAGCGCCGAAGCACGCCATGTCGGATGTCAAGTTAATGACTATTTTGCCGAAAATGCAAAACGTTGAAAGCTGGATAGATAGAGCAGTGTAATCCGACAGTTACAGTAATGGTGGATATTTGAAAATATTTTCTCATTGACCAACGCTACACTCTGTCATAGTCACCGAAAATTTGAAAACATTAAGATTTAGATCGTTTACTTACTGGGCCACATTAACGTTTTTGATAAGACACCCACGTCTATCTCATCAGATGTGTTTGAAAGTCACGGAGCGAATGCGCTCTTACAAATGAAGAGACAAAAGTTAAACCGAGAGGGAGGACTGGGAGGTCGAGCACATGTGGTCAAATAGTCGTAGGGCAAATCCATCACCGCTTTCATGGGTGTTAGAATGCAACCGGATGTGACGTATCCAATAAATAATTCACACAAAGGCAAACGTAAAACAGTGTCTCATTTACTATGACACTTGGAATAGTTACACAGAACTAATCAGGCTTTATGCCCAAGTCAAATATTATTAGTCTATAAACTGAATCTTACAATATGGCGTAGTACAAAGTCGGATCTCTCTTGTCCTCAATCTGCTAAGCCTCGACGCTCCCGCTCCGCTCCCAATCTATCTGACGTAACTTCGATCGCATGTGACGCTCGTTTCCTGTCGTCTCTCCCCTCTTCCTGTCGACCGCTCACTCCCTCTACCGGACGTTTGCTCGTTCCCATCTACAGGGTGTCACTTCTTGTTGTATCCACTTACAATGGGTAAGTTTAGGAGGTGACCTACAATGATGACAAAACTATTTTCAAATATCCGAAATGAAGATGCATACATTCTTTTGGTTTGCTAGAACACGGTCAAATGTAGCATCGGCAAAATACAATTGCTGCAGACATTCTTTTGATTCACTAGAATACGGTCAAATGGCAAATAAACACAACCATCACAGGCAAATACGGGCATGTCCCCTGAATTGATTTGCCTGTGATGGTAGTGTGAAAAATTAAACACATGGTTTAAGAAATTAAATTAACTTTGCAAAAATTCAAAATGACAAATTACGTCGACCCGTTCACACGATATGAACTGTCCTTGATGGTGATAATGGCGCTGTCCGTGACCCTTACGGTGGACAAGCGCAGGAGTCATCGCGGTACCCCTCACTTCCTCAGGACAGCTGCTGATTTCATCGCAGGACCAGAACATCTCCATGGTCATCCCAGACCATGCAGAACTGGAACACTGGACTGCAGACTAGATACCGGAAACAATCAGGCCTTCATGCCAACCTCGGAACGAAACCTGCGGACTCGAACGTTGACAGCGTGGATCGGTAGCAGCAGTCATTTTGTTCAATAATAATTTTATAAATGTCAATAGAAATTGTTCAAATTATTTGGCAAAAATTATTCCGATAAAAAACTACTGCACTTTTGACGTTGACAGCGTGGCAGAAAAAAAGAATGTTTATTATGACTGGAAAGATGGAGAGACTCAATGTGTGTCTGTCCAAATTCACATTTGAACCACGTATTTATACAGTCCAGGCTGGCGCTTGTGCAGGTAAAATTTGCATATTTGCCTGACACGTGAGCTCCACCAATCGGTCAATTGGGGGAAGGCAAAGGGGAGGAAAGAGCAAAGGTTTGAGCTATGCGAGTAAGAGCCGGTTCTGCCCGCAGGCACAGAAACGGACACTTACATATTTCTCTAAATAGTGTATAAGTGTATTTCTATGTGTGTCCCCAGATTATCAGATCTATGTCTGTGGCTCCACCACCCAATAATCTAATTTGTTTTCTTATCTAATCTATCCTATCTATCTAAGTGATTTGACCGGTGATCTACTTCTTCCTTTTTGAGACTACTTCTGGAAATCCGCTTTAAACCTGTGTTTTATCTTTCATTCAACAAAATTTAAATTCCTTATTATAATTATGGAGACCCAATATCCCAACCTATTCAATGTGTGCTCCCTCTAGAGCTCCATTTCCTTCAGAATATTCCGAGATCCCAGCTGATCTGATATTATTCAGACTTATCCTAAAGGTTTGAATGGACCCAAACTCCACATATCTTTCAGAGAACCAAGAGCCGAAGCCTTGTCAGGTGTTCTCAATACCTCACTCTGTTTATACATTATGTATTATCAACACCAACTTAGCTCTGTTCAAATGTGAATAGACCAGCGTCTGGCTGTGCCAACCACTTCAAGTCCCTCTTATGCAAGATGTAAATTTTCCAAGACCAACTCAAATGTGCACTTAGTCCACTGTTAATTTATCTCATACCCTTATGCAATTTGAACCCAACCCTGGTAACCCTGTCACACAATTTGGAACAATCAGTCACTTGCCCAACCACAGCTAATCTATGTAAATCAAACCATCTATGTGACCAGGTCCAGTGCTAAACTGCATTTTAATCTTGGTGGTGAATACCAATCCTTGAACTATCAACCAGTATGAATAATCTAGTGTAGTTAAACCCCCTAATATTCACCTTCAAATTGAGAAAATGGAACCCAAACTTCAAGTGTAAAAATCAGATATTTTGACAACTTTTGTCCCGGGATTCAAAACACCCAATAAACAACTTTTTAATCTCATTCCAATTACTGGATATTATTTATCCTGTCTGTATGTATGGATAATAAAGCAAGTTACTTTTGTAATTATTCACCTCAAAATTCACCAAAAGGCAATCCAAGCCCAAGCAATTATTAAGGCAAATGCAAATGTGTGTTAATATTCTATGATTTCATGCCCAAATACTGTGCCAATTCATCACTCAATGTCTATTTCAATGATCAAACAAGGTAGTAGCACTTATAATCGTTCAGGAAATATAATAAACCCTCGGATTTTCAATTCCAAAGTTAGGGGGGAAGTGAATCTCCAATGCCAAGTATTGCCAATGGCCAATTTTAATGCAGCTCCACACCTGTCTGCCAGACCCTGTATAATACCAGGAAATTCACTAAACCTTATGAATTTCCCCAAATATTAAATATGTGCACAATAATGTTCAGTAAACCAGTATTAAACTATAATTTTTATCAATGGAAAGTGAAGGGGGGAAGGAATTCCCAACCAGGTACAAACAGCTGATGTTCAGACTGTGTTTGTCCCAGGATGGAAAACTGTGATAATTAACTTTATGATTTTTGTAACAACAATTTATTCTTGTAGCCCAATTCCAATGTATCAATTAAAGCATTCAATTGTCGACAGCACCACCTCCCATTAACCCTGGGAAGCTAAGCCCCAAATTATATGAAAGAACAAATACAGATTTCAGCTCCGCACTCCAGCACCAGGTTCTGGTTACAAGTAAAGGAGTTAAATTTGTATTTCAGAATTATTATATTATTTCTATTCCCAATTATAGTCCCAGATTTAACCACCACAGCACAAGCAACACTACCCACAGCTGTTCAATCCAAAACCCAGCTACATATAGGCAGCACTTCAATAAATCCCAATTTATCCAATTAATTTGTATTATTTATGGATATGTGTTATTTATTATTTTTTGTCAGCTAACCCCTTTATTTATGGGAGAATTCAACCAGGGATATCTACTCATTGGTGTCTCAAGACAGCAATACATCACCACTCACTCAAGCAAGCTCATTACCAGGTGTCTTTCCCGGGTTGAGATTTTTTTAAATTCACTGAAGTGACTGGTCACAACAGGAAAATTCTGTACCCCTCTCAGTGCTTAGGCACTTTGTGAGGAGCACGTTTTCACCAGTACCCCGAGCCAAAGCCTTGCCGGGAATTGAACCAGGGATTGCCGAACAACAGTCCGTCGTAAACTAACTGCGCCATGACGGGTTATATTAATATAAATATGTTTGCAATATCAGAATTCAACCAAATTATAGGTGTTTAGAATATAGGTCTGTACCTACAATACTTCCGAATCAGAACACAAAATTTCCAAGTGGAAGTGCCTCCACCCAATTATTCAAAGTTCAATAGGCTATTGCCTACCAGCATTGACATTGTGCTATTTATGTAAGCGTTGGAGTGATGGTGGGGACTAGCGATCGATAGTCCATCACCCCATCCTTACATTTGCCATCTCTAATTGGTGCACCCCTAGTGGCAGGTGGCTGCAGTAAGCACCACCAGGGGGACCACAATCCCTCAGCCAAGCTGGGAATTAGCAGTCTGCTATTCCAGGGTCACTTCTGCCTCAGCTGACCTGTGAATAGGTCGAGATGTTTCTCTCTCCATAAAAGTTGTTTTTACCAACACAACAATTTCAACAAAGTGGGTGTAACCCTAATGGATATTTGTTAAAACAAAAATCAAATTTTCTTAGCTAGAAACTTTCCATCTATCAAATCAGGCCTCTCAATCCTAATGGGAGTTGCCCAGACTGTATGCCAGCTGCCGTGGAGGACCAGATTTTTCGATGATAAAATTTCCAACAAAAATGTACCAAAATTGACTGTCATGATCTGGAAGATTTTTACTGCAATCTCAACCAAGGGACTACCATCCAGTTGCCCTGCTGCTCACTCCCCATAAAGAGAGGATGACATGGGGATGAAGTGGAAGGTAGCCCATCCTTGTGATGAGGTTTGGAATTCGACCAAGAGATCTTCAGAGCCATCAACATATTTGTGGGGAGCTCCCAGAAACCGTTACCATGAAAGAGATATTCACACAGTAAGATAAGGTCGCACCCCAGAACATTCAATTGACTTTCAGTAGGGTTGTTATCAATCTATTGGTCCTGAAATCTTTGTTCTCCATTTTTTTCAATCATTTTACAGTAAAAAAATATTTGAGAGAAGGTACAAGTGTGTGGATTGGTTTTGTGTAGATTTTCAAGATGGTCAAATCAGTTATGGAAGTAAAAATAAGATAAGCTACAAAAAGGCAAGCTTACATTTATTAATGTTTGTATTAAAATTAAAATATGATAGAATTATCAAAATTGATTCAATTTTTTTTCATAGGTTGAAACTGATGTTCCTACCAACCAATGACTGAAACCCAAATTTAAATTATTTCAACATTAATGTGTGCCCCCCAGGGTACAGTCTCAGCACAGAAATGACTGGTTAAACCAGCACAGCACAGTATCCCAGGAGATAGGTGTAAATTGGGTGTAATTGTGTAAAATGTATTTTATTTTAATGTAATGTAAAGTGTGTAATTAATTGTGTTCTAATGTGTGTGTGTATTGCATTAAAGAAATCCCTAACTCATAGGTAATGAACCGATTTCCAAAATAATGTGTAATTGTGTTAATGCAGCTCTACAGAATGTTTTTTTTTTAATTCACTGAAGTGACGGATCACAACAGGAAGATTCTGTACCCCTCTCAGAGCTTAGGCCCAATGTGAGAGGCACATTTTCACCAGTACCCCGAGCCAAAGCCCGCACCGGGAATCGAACCCGGGACCACCGAATAGCATGTTGCAGCACGCAAGCCGATATTTTATATGTCAATTTTATATATGTGTTAGACTTATGTAAATTATAAATATATTTATGCTACTGATTCAACACTTTTCAGGAAAAACACACAGCCACGAAAATGCCAAATTCAAATTTCATTTTCTCTCATATGAACAAGTAAAAAAATGGATCCTTATTTGTTTTTATACAACAATCATGATTTAGGTATTATTACTACCCCACAATTAGCACATGCATATCTAAAGAATGAATGTTCTAATTTGTTCTTAAATTGGGGAGCGACCCCATCTTACGAATTTTAGCCGCTGTATTCATATGTCCCACATCACGTCCAAATGATACAGCCCGAAGTTCTCTGAACCGCAACCAGAGCTCCATCGACTGAAGAATATCAGTGAACCGCTCAAATTCTTCCTCACAAATTTCACTCTGTTGATATACCACTCTGTTGAACTGGCACCCAGTGTAGCAACAATTTCATGTTCCACACAGTTGAAATAGTCAGATGTCTTGTAGACATTTATCGAGTATTTCTTCTGACGTTTTCGATCTCGATAATTTCACTTGAAGTATTTCATTCGGTTCCTACGAACAATGTTCAACACATCGTTTTTCTGATGTTTTTGCAGATTCACGATCAGGTTGCAAACAGAAGAAAATCGAAGTCCACTATTTACTCGAAATTGCGAGACGTACACTATCTCATTCGTTAAAAAAGTTCTTGTAAATACTTATTGCGTTCTTAAAAACAATTCATAAATTGCACTCAATTATATCGAATAACTTTCCTATGTTATACAATCTTCATGCATCAAATATAGCATCAGGCAAAGGAATGACAAAATATAATGTTCCGACATTCATCCAAACACTCAGACCTTTCCTGTTAATCGATAGGTGAGAAGTGACCACACGCTTGAGGCGAGAAGCACTGACCAAGACTCGTGTCTTGACCTTCAGCGCCACCCCTACTGCCAATTGGCTATCGTCAGGGTGTGCTCTCATTGGTCCGGGAGGGACCAATGAGAGAATCTAGATCTTACATATGTTGGAAAATGATTTTAAATGTAGAGCGCTGCTGCAGTTGAAAATATAAGCCCGGCAAAATGATGGCAGTAAAACTAAAAATTAACTTTATTCCTTATGTGAGAAGCACAACTTAACTCTAGAGCGTTCGACGAAAAAATGCGTGTAGAGCCAGACCGCATGGATCCTTTTATACAATTTGGCTGTACAGGTTGCTATTTGAGCTGGCAACCTGCTCAGTACACCACAGGAATAATTCCTGTGGTGTAGATGTGCGTGGTGGCTCTCACTGGCAGCCCCATGCACATCCCGTCGTCCCGCTCCATTCGAGCGAGACGACAAGACGGCAAAACCAAGCACACATGCCGCCAAACAAACTGGCAATGTGCTCACCACCAATCAGGCGGCGACACGCTCACTGCCAAGTCGACCCTTGGACCCGGCAGCGAGCGCGACACACAAGGAGTTGCTATTCCTCCAACAATAAATTACCCAACCTTTTAGAATATTTGAATGTTTGAATAAATATGTTTAAAATTTTGCAGTCTTACCTTACTGGTGCAGTTGGATTTTAAATGAAGAATACACTTAACCTTTCACAACACTGCACTCACTGCACCTCACTGATTTACTGAAGGCCTGACTACAATTTTATTTCACTTGTAGCAGATATAATCCAAAAATGAAATTATTTGCAACCAAAATGATAATCCAAATTAGCAATGCTTGGCTATGTGTAGAGAACTGTAGCACCACCTACACCACCTGACCACAGGTATAATTAATTAAATGTGCCAGCTATGGCACCAATCACAATGGTAATCAGCAGAATCTGCAATAAATGGCCGGAATTCTGCAGGTCAGCAACAGCAGCCTGGTGTGTTGGCTAAAATGATAAATCAATACAGGTAGATAAGTAGATAGATGTGGAGACTCCAATGACCAAACCCAACAAAATATTGAGGAATCTCGAATTGCATAGGCCAGTAATATGTTGAATGAACGCAATATACTATGAGGAGGTTGGTTAAATCATCAGCAAGCCACTGGAAAAGCCTCAGGGAAATTATGTACGACTTGTCGTAGCCCAGTTGGTTAAGCGCCTGACTGTGGTTTCTGCGGTCCCGGGTTCAATTCCCGGCGCAGGCTCTCGAAAATTTCGATCCCGGGGTACTGGTCGTTCCCCTCACATAGTGCTTAAGTACCAAGAGGGGACGTAAGG
>JAQGBY010006412.1:0-13157 GCA_034698785.1 Mycogona germanica
GTATAATAAGTGAAGTTTCTATAAAATTAAGTTTTTATAAAGAGACTTGTCGTCGGCTATAGATTGTGTCCTTCAATCTCCAGACTTTTTCATTTTAAAAATTTGGTATTATGGGGGCTTCTTAAGGGGGCATAATGATGCTTCAATGTCACAGCACGGAAAAGTGAGCGTTGCCGATTTATTAGCCTGGGCTGGCTTAAATTTTCGAAATATTAACAATATGCATTTAGTTATTATTTCAGATACTTTTGCCCATTGCAAATCTTTACATTTTGTAACAAAATGTTTTTAAAAAAGTTATGCGCCCCTTTACGTCAAGAACATGACTTGCAGACGCATCACATCGATTTAGGTATCAGAGGGACAAGCTTTTATTGCAAGTACATCCAATGACAACCAGAAAAAACATTTCAGCCACCTCCAACAGTAAACTTTACCAATTAGCTAATTGGAATGTAGCTTACTTATCAATTTCTTGTAGACAGCGCTCACACTTTTGAGATTTGCTACGGTACCAAATATTGTCCAGTTTGCGAAAGTATATTTTCGACATGATGGCGTCACTCTATTGCTTGCTATGCCAGAATTTTTTTATCACACATAAAGCGACGTCACTACAACGTAACATTAGTTCACGTAAACAGACCTATTTTCAAGTTTTCCATGTGTGGCGGCCATTTTGAATTAATCACATCAGATCCGGTTAGTAATGGGATCGATTCATTCAGCGAGTTTCGCGATTCCCGCCCGACCAGGGTTTCAATAACCGCAAATGCCAAGACAGAGGATCCCAAGAGGAGCGAGTTCCCGCAGGGGAAAAGCGAGCGCCAGAGCCCACTTTGTCTTCTCGCCCTAAACGACAACGGAATTTTTCATTGTCAAAGCAACGAGGAATCTCTCGCCAAAAAAAAAATGAGAGAAGAAAAAAAGGCGTTATCAACTATTTATAATCGTTGCACGGATGGCGATGAGCACACTCTTTCACCAGATCATTTCGTGAGTGCGCTTCATCTCATACATGTATTATATAGCACGCACCCCGTGTGTTAGGGGTTGGCTAATCTAATCTAATCATACTTTGAACTGCAATTTTTTGTTGCATAAACGGCGTGTTATTAGAATCTGAAAACTAATAAACGTGTAAAGTAATCAGATGATTAAAAAATATTGACAAATTGGAGAGTTCGATAAGAAATATGACTCTTTGCCTTAAAAGATTTTACTAACATCCAAATTATATTTTAAATATTTTCCCATTTCGATTAAGTTTCAATAGAGGACTGCACCAACTGTAGGGTTAACAAAATTCGATGTTTGGCCACTATACGTGCATTTCCAAACACACGTCCTACAGTATCCCTAGATTAGCTAAAGTGAACAATTTTTTTTGCCCAATCAACTGTAGTCAACCGCACTTCAGGCGTTACATACCCCTCATGGTGCTTAGGCACTATGTGAGGGGTCACGACCAGTACCACGGGATACATGACATGGGTTAGCAAGACTTACGAATCTCAAGCACATTGTCAAATCGCACAAGAGGGGAAAATAAATAATCTGTACTCGTTGTAATACTTACAAGCAAAATGTTTTTTTGTCTGTTTATGTTGATCTATTTTACCAACGATACATTAGCCTGTCAATATATTGAAGACGTAACCAGTGGCACCAACGTCATTAATCTGGATTAATGTACGAGTAAATATGACTATAATCCTTTCTAAAAAATATTTCTAAGCATTTCATTTCACTAGGTCCACATTTGCTATCGAGCGAACAACAATCGATCAAAATTAATTTACCTGTTCAACCGAATCGATTAACTGGTACTGATTAACTGAATTGTTTACTGGTTAATCTCTAATTTTAACATTCCATAAAAATAATTTTCATGCTGTTTGACTTTTGCAGCATGCAAAGACAGAGAAATTTCACAAAAACTAAACAAGTGCGTCCCAGAAATGTAAGTAGTGCAACGAGAAGAGATATTGCGACCGATTCCGTAGCACAGGTGCTTGAAGCATGTTAAGCTCCGTGGAGGATTAATAACATAATTGGTTAATGACGCAAAATCAAGCAATTAAGGTGTTTTAATACCCTCACGAACACGCATGTTGCCGCAATGCACGATGACATATTATCGCATATTCGCATATAAGTGGCACACATAGGTAATGTAAGTTGCTACTTTTATTTGTATTGCAAAACCGAAAGAGGTGAGCTGATATGAATTTGTTAATCAGGATTTTGGATTTTTCAGAATTTTTTAATTTCTCACTACTAATCTTGCGCCATGCCGGTGGCGCTTGTCGATTGCCTATCGATCTATTGGCGCTTGTCGACGTAACTGAGTAGCGCTTTGACTCAACTCTGCCGCAAAGAGGCCGTTCACTAAAGAAAAAATGCGTTAAAATACCTTCGACTTAACAACAATTATGATGCCAAATTATTTCTTAACGAGTTTCCTAACAAAGGATCCGGAAAAGGACCAGACTGATGCTCAGTCTCCTAACTGTAGTCGGCCTGGAGTTTCACGACGTTAAAGAGCCTCTGTTCGGTTTATCTTTTGATCGCTAGATTCGTCACTCCTTTGTTTGAAAACTCGTTAAGAAGTCATTTCGTATCATAATTTTTGTTATGTCGAAGGTATTTCGCCGCATTTCTATCTTAGGTGATCGGCATTTTGCAGCAGAGTTGGGCAAACGTTCTCTTCAATTTGGACGCAGTTGAAGTCTCCTACCTCTGAAAAAACACTTACAGACACGCTAGTTCAATACTTGGTATTTTCAAATTATTGATTTTCGGCTTTTGTTTTCAGAATATAGATAATAACGTAGAAAGCGCTGCCGACTCAATCGAGACAAAGAATCCCAAGTACACTGTGAAACAACTTCCGTCTTAGCTAGTACATCGTATATTGGCCATTTTCGTAAACGTCCACATGTGCTCACCAATGAACCGAATTATTTTCGTTTAATGATAATACGAATCCACATCGGGTCATAAAGTGGGCAAAGCAAATCGAAAAATATTTAACTAGTTGACTTGTCCGAATTATCTGAGATATTTGTTAAGGAGGTCCACCAGCGAGTGTTCGCCCTAAACCCCCCACCCCAGGAGGCGACTCGGTAATTTTTCCTAACCCAGGGTAGCGTAGAATAAGTTGCTTAAGCAACGCTAAACAAAGCTGGGAAACTCATCGCGGCATTAAGGTTAAGTTTCAGCATCAGGATCCAGACGAAGCAATAAAAAAGACGTAATCAACTTGAAATACTAAATTCGTAAAATTTGTTTATAACTTGTTTGGAGCAGGTTGTCGCTCATAAAATACTGATCAACTCGTATAACGCTAAATGCTGATAGGCGAGAATAGTCAGCACACCCGACAAAATCGCTATTTCATATAGTTTCCAGAACTGGATCGTCTCATAAAGCCGGGAGGGTTCTAGATAGAAGGAAGAGACGTCCACGAAGTCTCGGGCGCAGTGGGGGTAACCCCACCACCCCTTCCATCCCCCGCGTGTCGGGTTTCCCCGCTCTCCTTCCCCATCCCCTCCACTCCTTGAGCCTCAACGTGTGATTATATCTGTCATTACTCTCTATCCCGAGAATCGATCGCAATCCCCGCGTCGTCGTTCACTCTGCAGCGGCGCAGCAACACGACACACAATCATTCCGTGTGTGTAACTTACGCTAATCGATCGCGCAAAATGCTCGCGCGCTGTCTATACACATACAGGTATATAGCGCGTACAAGACGGAGTGGTCACAAACAACAACAACACAACCGGATGAACACGTATAGAACGAGGGTGGGACAATTTCCATCTTCAACTTCAACAACCAACATCAACAATTTCAAAGTGAACGTCACTCGCACAAGAATCGGACATTTGCATTCGCGATGTCGCCTTTCGACGACGATCATCGATTGCGGAATTGGTCGGCTGAAACTGTCCAATTACCGCCAGTGCACTTTAGAATTTAATTAATAACGTTATCTTATTTAGAAATTAGGATCATGTTAATCATCGTGATGGTTTTATTATTTCCACTTAAGTCAGAATTCAACGCCGCGACGCGTGCTCTCTTGTTACAGTCTTCGCAGCTACAATTACTTTTCTCACTTGAATTACTTTTCTGTTTAACGATTTTTTGTTGTTGCTACTTTATGTTTATTATCACTTGTTTCAGTCAATGTAACAATTTTTAAGCTGTTCATATTCGAATATGAACAGCTTGACAATTGTAAAATTGCCACTCGTGCAACAGGATAGCTCATCATCGACAATTGAAATCAGTTGACCCTGATGGGGCGAACCAAGATTAGCGGGGATTGTTAAATTACATGCGCCACCTCCACAGTTAAAGAAGTCTTCTAATCCATAAGATATCGCCTCGTCGGTTGCTTTGCCAGCACAAAAACGAGATAGATTTGTCAGTAAATTAAATTGATAGGTCAGTGAAGTCATGCCAAAGGCATAGATTAAAGGCGAACTGCGATTCAACGCTGAAAGTCCGTTAACAAAGAAACTATGAACATATTTTACAAAATCCCAATATATATATATGTGGTGCAGTTCAGTTAATGTCAGTTTCAATTTAATTTCAATTGGCTTCATTTAGTTTCCGCCAATACACTTTTTTGTGTTTCATTCGTTATTGAATAGTGCGTTTGTTGCGAACTTCAAACCACTGTCCCAGAACCAGTTCTGTTGCTTTTCTACAGGTAATAAAAGAATTGGACCACCGTTCGGGGTAGGGGGCGTTTGGATGCGCTGGCTCAAACCATCCGGTGGCCTTAAAACAGGTAGCGACCTCCAACGGCCGATGTCTGAGTAAACCGTAACATATATTCATTGCAAACGGAGGGCATCCTAACCGCGTTTAGGCCTAAGTTTTTAATGAGCATCAGACGTGGGAGTCGAAAATGGAGCTCCGATGTAGGTCGATGCAGCTTGCGCAGGCAGCTCCATATAGTTTGACGCGCTCCTGTTCGAGGCTGGCTCACAATGCCCAAAACCGACGGGACCTGTGATCGTTGGGTCCCATCGTGCCTCAGCTGTAGCAGCGCTGGATCTGAAATGTTTGCCAAATTTATCGCTGCGTAATCAAAATTCGTGCAGTATGCACCTAAAGTATGGTCATCCCATTTTCACAATTCATTTTCTAACTGTGAAAATCGCGGCACTGTTTGAAGGCGCGTGATTAGCGCTACTAAACATATTGCACGTCTAAACGACTACAACGCCGCAAGCGATTCTTGCATTGATTTATTAGGATAACATGCAAATGAGATAGGTATTTCACGTCACACACTTAGGACATTGGCATTTTCGCATGCACCAACAGTAAATTAGTTAGCTGGAAATCACGACATCAATTTAAGCCATAAACTAAATGGGATACAAAAAATGGAAAGACTGATGGACTTTACAATAGTACACTGTAACAAATGTTACGTAATAATAAAATTTAAAAGTTGTAAAACACATGGGCAATATCGCCAATATAATACAATATAATGGGGTATGTCTTAAGATATAAACATATACATATAAGGAATTAATATTGTACTACTGTACAACTGTGCTGTCTTGATTTAAATAAGACGAGAAACGTGTGGTCGAGTGCACAGCCACCAGAACCACCATTTGTATTTTAGTTTGGTTACTTTTATGAACAGTGTCGCTAATAAATCGGCTTTCTATGTACTAAAATTCGTTTCAGCATAACGTTTAAAAAAGGAACATTTTTGTCAGACCTTAGGGATGCGTTTCTGAGATTTATTGTCAGTCTGCTCCGAGCCGGCGCTCAGAAACAATACAGCGGTACTCCACCTAACATGTTTCAGAAGAGCCGGATGATCAGTTAGCGTCACGTAGTGTAGCATTGTGAATGACCTAGAGGTCGCGAGCAGTGTGGCACGGAGCGATCCAGATCCAGATCCTCTTTCATAAGTGGAGCACCAATTTCGCAGCGCGCGCGAGAGAACTCGTGGCATCGTTCCGAATCTCTTCTAGACTGGTGCGGTGGCCGTCAAATATAGACTGCTCGAGGAACATAGTCAAGCTGCCACAGCAGGGGAACTTTAATAACCAGAATCCCTAGCACCGAGTCACGATCAATGGCTCAGTTTCACATTTCTTATTCAAACTAATATCAATATAGCCGTTTCTTCCCTCGATACTCTACGCAATCGGCATCATTACTAAATATTGAAGGTGTTACTAAAGCATCATTTAAGCGTGGTTGACACCGGAAAGAAAATCGACTCATGAGGAGCCGATCTTCTCCGGTCACGTGAACAACGCGAATTTTTCATGTTTAATTTTGCGTGGTTTATGCGACCGTGGGAAAAAATTAAAAATTCGTATAGCTAACGCGACCGGAGAAGATCGGCTCCTTAGAAACCGATCTTTCCCGGTGTAAATAGCACTTTAGGAACCGATCTTCTATGGTATAAATGCAGCTTTAAACTATAGAAGAGTTCACATTTTGCTTCATCGAAATATCATTTTGTTTTCCCAAAAACGTGCATGAGATTTGAATCTCAAATGTGGACATTTGAAATCTGTCCGTGTATGTCCTCGTGAGATCTAAACAAAATAGCATTTACGTGAACCCAAACGTGAAATGCTCCAAATGTAAATGGGACTTATTGACATCAAATAGAATACGAATACATTTTAATAGCACTAATTCGAAATACTAAGAAATAGTGTCTTTCTATTTCCACTGTTCATTAGATATTGGAACCATATCAAATTATGTACGCCCATGGAAAGTATTTTTACCAGCATTCCGGGATCGAATACACGAGATCACTCACCGGGGGATCGAACCCGGGAGTATAACAAACACCACGACTCGTAAAACTGTGGTGACACTGCAAGAAAATTATTTGGTTCGTCACAATAAATAAAGTAAACTATTTGAGCGCCCATTACGCGTTCCCAGCGCTCCTAGTGGTGAATGGGGCTCTGGAGAAGCAGTCGCCTCTAGCGACGACAAATCCAAAGCCAAATGAGAAATTGCGCGCTAGCTAGTGTTAAAGTGGAACGCCCATTCACTTTACGCAAACCACCACCACCCGAGGAGACCCTATTAAGACTATCGTTAAGACTGTCACCATCGGTCTATGGGAGTCAACTGACTGGCGACGGGCACGCATTGGGTCTGGCGAAGGCGGGTTTCAATTTTGCCGGCAGCAACGACTTCTGGAGAAACGGCAGCACGGAATGCCAATTAGATGACCCAATAATTCGTGCTAGAGCTAGCTGCTGTGGAGATCGAACGGGACGAAACTATCTCTCTCACACTCTCCCATAGCTGCGACATGCCATTTCGGGATTTCGCCGGCCGATAGTTCGAACCGCAGAATGTTTAGGGATGGAGTCTGTCGATCCGATAAGGTTTCTGATTAGGCGAACTTGCGACCGGGAGGAAAACCCGATATTTCGATAAGGCTCAATAGGAACGAGCCCACCAAAGTTTGACGCGCCGATTCTCGATTCAAGAGTTGCGAGATGCAGTGGTGATGATATCAATCCAGATAGGGTTAAGTTAATGCCGTTCTGCTAATACAATGTTTTGTCCTGAATGCCATCAAGCGTCGACAGCAACATTGTAATGCTCCCTTATATGTAATTCGGTTGCAATCTTCTACCTGTGAAATTGAGATAAAAGAGGATGACCCAAAGTGATAAGGTTTCAATTTTCACTTCTTACAGTTCCACTTAATCTGAAGCATTACAATTAAATTGTAGTACGAATAAATACCAATATACACTATCAGAAATGCTCGCACTTATACGAATATGTTGGAAGAGACCAATTATGGTACTTAAATCACCTTTTATATGAAACTGACTAAAAATAAAAAGGACTTCCCCCAAAATTTCTAATGATCTCCCTTTCGGTGCGCTAGTATCGAATTTATTGACATTTCAGTTCTAATCTTGAAAACTCAGTTCCAACCCTGATTTTTGAATGAGAAAAAAATTAAAAGGAGTCGACCCATTTGACCACATTTGATAGGCCCATTGGATAGCGTATTTGGAGAAGACCATCAGTCACAGCTATTATAGGAAGACGAGGAGATTACTCTCTATCTATCTATCTCGCTCACACTTGATTTTTCTCATCGGATATCCGATTTTACTGACGCGTCAAACGAAGACAGATCAGAATCTCCCGAGAATGCACCGATTACAATTCACTGAATAAAAGATGACCTTGTCTCGGCGAGTTCTTGCACTCGACTCACGGGAATTAACATTCTCATTATACAGCAATCAAAGTGAACCAAAGAGAGACTTAAACGTGGTAGAGTATTTTTTTCATCCTGTCATCATTGTACGGTACATGTCATCTCACTTTTTTGTCTGCCAGAAGCCATTAATCAATGACATTTATACTGTGTCGTATTCATTAATTGGACCTGACAGACCGAGATAATTATAGATTAACAAAAATACGAATATTTTCTGTGAAGTGATACGTAGCGTGTTGACCACGAAAGCATGGAAATAAAGTAAAAAAACTTTCCGCAGTTCAAAAAATAATTCAAAATGTTCTTTTATTGTAACAGAAAGGTGTCTTGATAGAAATGTGTCATCAATAGGTGCGAGATAGGTTATACAAGTCTCTATAGACTATATAGAACTTATCCTAGCTTGCTGCTAATCAACACCAGCAAATGACACTAGACTCTCGCATGCGTCAAACAACAAATTCGCTCGCACACGAGACAACAACACAATCGATTTGACGTTATAAGCGCGGTTAGAAACAAATGGCACGGCCGTTACGGCGGCGCGGTGACACGTAGGAGGGGTGGGGAGGGGGGAGGAGGAGCAAAACTCGCCAGGATCTTTTTCTCCAGGCTCGCATCTCTCCCCCGTCCACCCCCGCCGATACGCCCTTTGTGGTCAAATGTTGTCGGCATTTCATTAAATGGCAAAACAGTTCGCGTTAATGTACATAACACAATTGAACGATCGGGTTATCGACATGCGGCCCGGTGACGATGCCGGGCCATGCAGGTATTCATTCGCGCGCCAGTATAGGCGGTGACGTGTGAAGTGGTCGGACCATGTCGGATAGACAGGTGGCGCTGGAGTAGATAGGTGTCGAGAGGTACCGCGCGGGGTGCCTCGACGGCCAACACAATTCCTCGTCACATTAAATTCTATATGTCGCGTGCCAGTATAATGTGGAGGAATTTCAAGCCCTTCAGGCGTTGTCAGACATTGTGATATTCTATTTTGACCAACACAATTGATGGGCTGACTCACTTAAATAGGTTTTTCTTATGTCTTAATAACTTAGAAGTAGATCAATCTACTTCTAAATCTAGACGTTCAGTCTTAATTAAAAAGAAATTCTTAATAACGCAAATAATAATAATCTAACTTCCATGTACTGGCGATTCGACAAAATACAAGTAAAAGTTAAAGAAGGCTGCAGTCAATATGGGTAAATTGAAACGGACGACATTACTGTATTTGCTTTGGGTTCATAGCAAACAAAGCTATTTAGTCAGGAACACCAAATCGTTATGAACGAAGAACTCTCCCCTTCCCTCCTCTCCTACACAAGAAGCAACAAATTATCGTCGAAATTGTTTCCGGTGTTGAAAAACAAACTCACATCTAGCAGGGCGCTAAATTTATGCATTAAGCCATTATCGTAGTGGGTCGTGCGACTATAAAAGTCGAACGTCGCCCTGGTCGCCAGTTGCCACCTCGGAAGCAAACGAGTAATTCTGCAAATTAAGGTTTGGTGTTAACTTGGCGTCCATGCGTGAGACTCAATCCCTTTGCCTTTTCTATGCGAACACAAAGATTATAATTTCGTTGGCAACAACTTACTAGTCCCGCAAAAACAATTTTTTAACAAGATTATTTCTTCAAATCTGTTTTCAAAAAGACAAAGAAACGCAAAAATATGCATAAGCAAAAAAACATTTGTGTAGCCAAAAATACATACTAATAATGGATTGATGGGGGTGAAATCATACAGAGTGTTGGTTTGTTGTTAACATGAACCAGCAATTAAGTTGATAGTTTGTGGAAACCTAGTATCTCGATCATAAATTATTAATCATGAACATGATTTGATGGACAGATTAATTTACTAAACATCGATCACTCTGTCTTCACTACGGCTAGGGTCACTGACCTTACCGTCATGCGTTCTCAGTAAGAAATTCGTTGTAGTTACTCGGAAGAGAATTGATCAACCGTAGGACTCTGGATGACATCTGGTATCCTCGAGTAGTTAAGCACATTAACAGAAAGATAGAATCTTACATTGAGTGGGTGGTGACAGATTAAATAAGCTGTTCTTCTTACCTTGTTGAGATGAATGTCTTCCTTTGAATAGTGAATTGCGCAATACTCGGACGAGCTACTGAAAAAGAAACGAAAGCAATGCTTTAATTTTTATAGCTTAACCGGATAATTATCAAAAATATTAAAAAGAAACACAACACAGTCATATTACTGAACATCAGTGTACCAAAAGACCTATTTAAATGCAGCAATGACACGACGCTGAAATTGTACCGTGAACGATAAAAATTAGCCAATTAATTTGTACAACAAATCACTCGGACAAAGCTATATATCACCAGCACAGAAGAACCGGACACTGAATGACACTTTTGCATTCTCATACATTAGTAAGATTTGAGTAAATCTTCTGCAGTAGATTTGAAATGCATTATTAAAATATTAAATATGATTGGTAAATCCATTTTCGTGGTAGCCAGCACGCCAACATTTAAAAAGAAAATGTAATTAACCGCACCAGCTACTTGGCGTTCTAATTGAAAGGCCCTGATCAATACAAGAGACGGCTCGCCAAGGAGGTGCCAACGCAGATCTTAATTGCTTCGCTCCTTCTCACAGTGTCTAGTTCGGTGGAAAGGCGCCGGCATACAAAAACAGAAAGGTAGTGCAAATCTACGCAGTGCGTTCCAGAACAAGGCCAACTGGTCATAAAACCGAGGCTGCATTGCAGCGATCGCGCGCACAAAATGAAGAGATTTTCCGTGGTCCGGTTGCATGCAACTTTCGTGTACACTGTGTGGTACGCAGTCAGACGCTCTACATATGGTGATAAAAATCGATTGAAAACTACAAAAATGGCGTCAGTTATTAGAAACAACGGCGAACACTCGATTGGCTATAAATGTATGTCAAGTGAGTGTTACTTGGTTAAATACTTTTCAATTATTAAATCTTTTTTTAGTGAACCACATTTAACAAATAAAACCTTTACATATCATATTTGGCCACCGTGCTATGACGATTGAAAAACCCTACAGGAAATAAAAATTGCACTCTAAATTATAAATAAAAGTCAAAAACGTTGAACACGAAAACAAAATGCCTTGAAGAAAAACATTAGACTTACCGTTAGTAAGAGAATTAGAAACATGTAAAAAGATTAGTACATGTACACAACTTAAAACATATATCACTTCTTTAAAGAAAAGATTCATGTGAAAAACTAGCTGTGTATTCCCGAATAATTTTCTAATCTACACCAATTCTATTGATTCACCCAATATCACAATGCCATCCTTTCATCAAATAATTTTTTTTTAGAATTTTCGGCAATTCATCTTGCGCGAATGGGCATTTTTATTTGCTCACAAAAGTATTATTTTTGACAACAAAATTGCGGACACGCCTAATTTTCATTCATAAAAAAGGTTTTTTACTTTAGCCATTGAAACAGCTAGACCTAGCACGTCGATCAGATAAGAACGTTGTTTCGTGTGTGGCGCCACGATTCGTGCGATAACTATACATGACGCCATTCCGCCACAACGCCACGTTCGTCTCGTCGTTCCAATCCGTACGCAGAGTAATAGTCATTTATCGTTGCGCGTTTGGCCTCCTCTGGCAAACCGGGGAAAGCCATTTGCATGTCAAGTCCACCGGGACTGGCCCCCGCTGCACCGAAAGAGCTCCAGCGCTCGACTGGGTGGAGATGTGGTTCTAATCCCCACCGGCACTCCCGATCGCAGTCTCTCTCACTCCCATTCCCTTTTCTGCATAGCGTCGCGGTAGACAACGCAAATTACCAACACCCAGCTTAATTTGACGCTTTACAAATTTATCGGAGCCCCTCTGTGCCCATATATGAAGGTACTGGAAATGGATAGACGGAGATGGAGCGGGCGGCCATCACCATGTATATACATTGTGCAATGTACTTTATGTGTGTGTAGTATAGTTACTGTGTATACATCACTCGCACACTCGCAACACTTTGATACACCTTGTGTTGAGTTAATTTTCCGACGATTACCATAATCGTAATCGTCAACTTCCATTTCATAATAATCGGACTACATACAACAAGTTACCTGCCCGATTCATGTTAAAGGCAGTAGAGAAATGGTCGTTTAAATACGGTTGAGTTGATACTTTCGACAATACACAAACGTTATTCTAAGTAGGCGAAAGTTTAAGTAAGGTAAATATAAATATTGGTTAAACAATGAGAATATGATTACTGATATTTGTTACAAACGAAAGCAACGCATGGAAATTCAAGTTTTGTTCTAAAAAACATTCTGTGCAGCACACACGGTTTCTGAAAAGTTGTTCTGTTAAGTGGACCAGTTGTTGTTTATCATCCCCAGACACAATTCTTTAAAAAAAAATAGATTACACCAGACTATTCTAATAATTGGATCACAAAAAGATTAATACAAATCTATTGAATTCTCCCTGCTGACTTTCTATGTTTATTGGATAAGCGGGCTACAGCTGGTGTTTTTTGCTCCCAAAACATTTTGGGGCATAAAAAATACTTTCCGAAATTGAAAATTCCAACTGCCGTGGACATTGATTGATGCATCACTGTACAGGCACACATGAACCGAACCGGGGGAGGGAGGGAAGAGGCTTCACCTCAACATCCAATATCTATCTACGAGTACAATACTCTTCAAAAGTCCAAGTTGGTCGAGTAGTTTGCCTCACTAGAACCAAAATTATGAAGCTTCTATTGTCTTTGTGGCACCTGTATATTTTTAGGCGAATTATCGATAATAAATCGAATATTGTTTACAATGTGAGAGCCTACGAAATTCGCGCATTGGTGATCTTTTTGCTTGTATTTATGTCTATTGA
>JAQGBY010006413.1:0-13155 GCA_034698785.1 Mycogona germanica
ACAGTGTTGTTTTCAAGTATATTAAATTCAATGAAATGATTTCCAACTAGTTGACGATGTTAACTGGTTGAAAAGATATTCTCTTATACTTTATATTAAATTCGTTGTAGACTCTAAGTCTTCAATGTATTCAGGACTTGAAGTGAATCAATTGCAATGCGACAAATCAATATTCTTGGCGAGATGACTCATAGTCTAATTGAAAATTAAAACTAAAAACTGAACAAATGAAGTGCATCCAAATTTCTAGTTCATACTTTTGATTTGTCAAAAATAAATACGTATTTTAATTCAATTATAATTCAGTTTTCATTTTCCGTTTTTCGAATAAGAAAATGTCTTATGCAGTGCTTTGTATATAGTCTTTGTACTGAGTGTCGTTCAGTGGGGTTGATGTTGAGCTTGTCGTTGATTTGGAATCCGTCAGCGCGCTTCCGGCGTTTAGCTCCAGTGACAATCGTCCACGAATGTTCTGTACAATTTCTGTGCGTATGCCAAAACCGAAACACCATAAACTGGGCAAAACGAAATTCCCGTCAGATCGCGGCTTCCCCGATGTGTATCTTTTTTAAAACCGCGCGATGACAATCTTGCGGGCGCGTACACACATTTGGGCCGCCCCCGCCACCCCCCCCTCGTCAAACAGCAGCCACGCCAAGCAATCGTCATTCGCCTAAAACCACGTACTCGCGCCATTATGACATGCTGGTTGTTCTGCGCCATCGGACCGATTTCTCTGCTATTATATCGGTTACAAATCGTATGAATAGGGTCCGGACCATAAAAAATACCACTGAGCGCCTATTCCTGTTACCTCTTGAGGCCCACGAAGTGGGCCACCTTTCTTAGATACTTCATAAAACCATTCACTTTAGTGCATTCCCCTTAAATGAATGCGTCCTGAAATAAATGTCGCCATTAGTTTATTTTTGATAATTTAGTTCTTGTCGAACGGTTCCTAAGAAGTCCGTCAATCGGCTTCTTATCTTACCCGGCGTCGCGTTGCGGTAGCAATGGAATGCCCGAAACCAATACGGTTTTTTATAAGCGCTTTTGTGAAGAACATGAAGTGCAATCAACCGTTTAACAAGGGTCTCTGGAGGATTTACTTTCCCCTGCCCCCCCGCCCCTTCTTCCAACACCAGCTACTGCCAATGCAACCACACCATCAAGATGGCGCGAGAAATAGGAGATGAGCGAGCGAGCAGGAGAGATGACGATGGGCGATGATGATGATGCCGACACAGGGAGAGATACCAGAGACAACAGAAAACAGCTCCATTTGACGACGTCCCCTGTCTAAACAGTGCGAATGGCAAAACATGCATGCGACTTCATGAAGTACCCGATAAAATTGGGAGAGAGAATGAGGAAGACGATGAAGTAAGAGGTGGGCAAAAAGGAGGACCTCTCTCTGTTCAAAAGATGGACTTTTCTTTCTGCTTGACAACAATGGCTGGTGTCCGCGGTCGTGGCCAAGTACCAACACTTTGGGTCGTTAGAAGTTGCCCTTACAATTCCTGATGCATTTTTTTTTACGATTACCAAAAAATTTTCGAAAAAAATGTCTCCTGTCGACATGGTGGTTAATTGAGTTAGTTTTGATTTTGTGTATTTATTAGTCACGTTTGTTTCCGATTTTTTGTTTCAAATTTTAACAAAAAAATTATTACAGAAGAAAACGTTTTATTATTCCAACAATTTCATTTTAATGACAAATAATTTTTTGATTTTGTCATTTTATTCTTATTGTACGCGTGAATACAGTACTTTCACTTTTACTCTTACAAATTTTCACATACGATTTCGTAATTAAATCATTGTTTAACAATTTTCCAAACATCATATTGCTATTTGAACAAACTCTGTCATGCCTCTCTCCTTTTTGTTGATCAATATTTTCGGCTTATTAAATGTTATTTCTCTCGGGTCATTATTAATCGCCAATCCATCGTTTGCACTTGTTAGCCACGAACTAATTTAATAGAGCTGGGGTGGACGCCGAAATCGCGAGACAGGGTGGGCGATCTACCCCTACCCCCCTCCTTAACGAGCGTCTAGGAATAGGACAAGCATCTCCAGTGGGGGCGGTGACGGTGGCGGCGACAATTTTCTCGTCACTGTGGCTCCCGCCGATGATGATGAGGATGATCATGTTCTTCTAAACAGTAAACTTGATTTAGTCGCCCGAAAGAAGAAAAAAGAGAACGAAAAAAAGGCTAACGGGGATAAAGCCTTGTTTATGTGCCATTGAGACACGCTATACATGTGGAGCCCAGGATGTCGGGCCATATCATTGGTTACACGGCAGGGGCTTATCTGAATGCAACATTGACATCTAGAGACGAAAATAACGTTTAGTTGAAAACAAAGAGTAACAAATATTTATTGCTGATAACTTCATTTAAAATTTGACTCTGCGTCCAAGACAGCGTTGGGCGTACGCGGACAGATTAGGAAATTGCTAATTGATATTTTGAAATGATATCGTTTTCGTAGAGTTGTCCGTAAATTTGTTCGATAGGTTGGTGGTTCCAGGACAGCGCTTGTCGAACAAAATGCCTTGTGATGAAGTCCAGATAATATTTTTAATAAAATTAGAATTGACGTTGGTGAAACGACGTATATTCTGTGTTCGAAACCAATCTTCATATTCTCCATGCACATCATCAATAGATTATTATTGAGTCAGCGATGTTGAAGTATCCACCAGTCTACCAATTTATTATTTCCATAATTTTAAAATTGGAATTTATTTTTAAACGAGTTCAATACCTTTTACCGGATCAACCTTTATTCGAGCCTGATCGATCTTTGAGAATGAAAAGCACACCATTGGAGTTAGCGCCACCTATGTTTCCGCACAGGCGGATCGTCCTGCCGTCGTCGGCATCTTTTTTCCCTTCACTGTGTATGCGTTCTATCCATTGCTTGTGGGAATCCCTTGTTGTGTGTATGTGTGGTGGGGGGTGGTTGGTGGGCTGGGCGTGGGCGTGTCGCCTCTCTTAACTAGATGCGCCCGTCAACTCATTTACGCCCGTTTTTCTTTCCAACAGTAGCAAAATCTTGTGTTTATGGGGCTCCTTTTTCTGGCACTATAGATGTGGACTACCCACACAGCCGCACCCCCCGAATCCCCGATATAACGACGCTCTGATGATGGCTTCCCATCGAGAAATGACAACTGCCGCTCGATTGGCAAACGTGTCTACATATAGATACATAACAGTTCGTATAACGCGTGTTGCCGTTGAGGTGCGTGTTCGACTGTCGTGCCCCCTTGTGACAAAGATGTTGTTTCTTCTATGACGAGAATGTGTTGACGTGCAATAAGGAATTCGCTTTATGATTTTCGCATTGTGCAAATTCAAAGACATTTTTATAAAATTGTTGTTTTTTTATTGATAAGTATTTTATTTTAAAAAAAGATAAATCCATGTATTTCAAAATAGAATATGGTACTTCTAAAATTGAAAATTTCAGAGTATTCCAATGTATGGTTAACTCGAAAATGATTTAAAATCGAGTTTTTAAGAAGAGCGTTTGGCTTTCGTTGATCGAAATTGAAATACATTCTGAAAATATCTCAATAGGTGCATCTTCATCGTAGTTATTTTCGGTGTTTCAATTGAGAAGTTACTTACCAATCGATTACAGTTTATTCCGATCAACTGTATTGGATAACAGTAGTGTCAAGCTAAGGGTAAGACTGGCCGCTTGAAGAATAGATATCAGTTTTACTGGTTGACTCCTAAACGCTACTTGTTCAAGAACGAGGCGCAATATCTGCGCCCGCCTCTGTTGATGCGTTTCCCACGATGGGTGGGGACACAGCCACTAATAAAAACATGGGCGAAACAAAGTGGCGAGAATTAGGGTTAGGCGTGGGAGGAATACTCGCCAAATTTGGGGAGGTGCAAGAAATGGTGGTGGTGGTGGTGGTGTGTGTGTTTTTTCGAGAGGGGGTGGTTGGTGGGCACGACGAGATGACTGTTAAAGAAAACCTATTTATATACATGTCCTGTACATGTACTGTATATCCCGGAGCTGGGTGTTGATAATGGCATGGTGGGGTAGGGGTGGGGGATTTGACGGTGGGTGGTTAAAGAAACGAGGGGGGATGATGGTGTGTATAAACTAAATGAGTGAAGAGTCTATAACCGAGTGAAAGATAGCTCGCGCCAAAAAATTGGCAAGATGGGAGAATTGCTTGCCTGATTGAATAGACATATCATAACGAGGCGAGGATGAGACACTTCAGTGGCTCTACAGTAAATACAGCGACGGCAACAAAGTGTTGGTCGTTCCAGACATTTATCAGGCATCGCTTTGCCGATCTATCTCACAGCTGCAACTGCTATGGCTGGCTAAAATAAATGACCGAAATGCCATTAATTGAACTCTTAACGAAACAGAATGGCAACCGAATGAATAATCCTAATTTGATGTGAACCTTTTCAACTCGTTCTCATTTTTAAACTGTACTTCTCTCCTATGTTTTCAACCATCCAACGAGCTTAAATTATAAAATTACTTACCATTTTTATTGACTTCGCCGGTGGTAGGGTGGACTGCAAGAATACTCGCCTTTGTCCTATTATTATACACTATGCAGTCAACGGTATCATTTTTTTCATTTATTATTCAGGGCTACTTAAAAATTCTGTCATAGCAGCATTTGACTTATTTTCGTTGAATTTGACTAATACATTTTATTAGCGTTATATAATTGCAACATAAAAGCGGGACCAACCATGGGGAAGTCTAAAATTAGTTCGCATCCGATCGTGAATGACCTGTTTTTTCTCTCCCCCCTATTGTGAAACGTTGAATATTTATCATGCGTATCGTTCGAGCTTGCCAAGACAGTACAAATACCTTTTTTGTGCTCACTTGAGCAACAACAGAGCTCCGCCTCGAAAAGTGTGCACTCGACTGTGCACTCCCTATTTGCCTCCCCCTCCCCATCCCCATCTTCTCTGCATATTGCAGTCAGCCGCGTGATTTGAGTCCAATAAATGTTTTTGCAGACGCTGGGAGCAAACGCGGACTGGAATTTTCCGTATCTGCCGCGTACAATGCGCTGAAATGACAAAAGCTCCGCCCGACGGTGGCTTTCCTGCCATACATCCTCGCCCTGCGTACCAACTTGCTGCACGGGGCAGCATGTCGTTAAATCACTTTGTGTGACATACGCTCGTGAAGTTGTGATTTGATTGACGAGAAACTGGTTGAAATCAGAAGAGAAATAGAGATGAAGAAGGAAAACATTCTGTTTTAGTCTTGATTGCTGTAATCCTTAATTTTTTTCTTGATACTAATACTGCGATTGACATCGGTTACCCGTCAATTCTGGCCCAGTTAATTTTCCCGGTTGTCACAATAATAGGTCTTTTGATTTTTTGTATAACATTTTTATATACGAAAATCATTGTTGAAAATCGACAAAAACATGATTAAATCTCATGCGAACCTGCACTCATGTATCTCATGTATTTTGAGTCGTGTGTTGGTTCCGCGTCATTAGTATTTGATAAAGGCAATTTCCAATTTGATTCAGCGATGGTAGCAATCTTCACTTTGCCACACAAAACTGCATTTGAGCAACAAATGCTACTATAGTATACACATGTATTTTCTTGTGTACGGCGCGCTCTCGTTCAACAAGACGACGAGATCGTGGTAGACGATAAGGCGTCGGTCAACTGTATATATACAGTCTGTATAAATGAAGTGCGCTTAGGCGATAAAGACAAAAATAAGAAGGTTGAGCAGGCGGAATAATGTTAAGTCGACAGAGACGAAATGGGAGGGGCTGAGTTGTGACGTTGAAGTTGATATTGGGGGTTGGAGTGGAGGGTGGGTGGCATGTGGTGGGAGGACGATGGAACAGTGATGGCGTGGATATTGAGGGTAGCTGAGTGGGGTGGAGCGCGGTAAGCCGCGAAAATAATAACAGGTCTCTTGAGAAGGATACCCACAGCTATTGCGTATTAAGAACAAAGCCGAGGAAATTGTTGGTAAGCGTTTAGAAGAGCTTTGTCGAGTTTGTTTCGTGGTTTTATGGCGCGTTTGCAAAGCTATTGTTGGGTTTCGGTGCAGTGCAGTCACCTACCATATACTGAGTACAACATCCAGCTTTTTGAAACGTTTCTATGATATTATTTTTCTGGTATTTCAATTCCTTATCTATTTGTATAGTATTTATTTTTAATTCACTGTAACATTAGTATTTGAAAGTAAATTACGCCAAAAATGTTTGCACCGATATTGTATTGTTCTACAAAGAAATACTTTGGTCACGATTCACGCTAGAATAGAGATAAGTTATAATTTTATATTCATATAGATCACCGATAAATTGAAATTATCTCCTATATTTAATTACACTCGAAATTCATAACTAATTTTCAAACTGTTTTGCCAAAAGCTTTATTTTGAAAAATACGAGAGAATAATTTAACTCTTTCGAATACCCAATTCCAATTGATGTGTTCCTTTTTGCATTAATTAATAAGATAGGTGTAAGAGTTTTTTGGCAAACATTCTTTGAAGACCTAGTGTCTAACTGCAACCTTTAAAATGAAGTGATATAGATGTAACTCTATCACAAAAATGACAAGCATTGCCTTAAAATATTTTGTGTATCGTTGATATATGGCATTTTATATATGTCATTTTATGTCATTTTATGTCATTTTAATGATATATATAACGATATATGTCATTTTAAAGGTTGCAGTTAGACACTAGGTTTCCAAACTCTTACACCTATCGTCATATACTTCATAAAATGTATTGTCCTGGATTTTGCTCTTTCTTTGCAACACTTAAGTTGCATGTACTTCATAGTTGCAGTTGGACAGTATGAAAGTCTTGCTTCGCGTTGGTCTTCACGTATATACACGGGCCCCACCAACATCCCCATAGTGTGTATCAATTTCGTTTATACAATACTTAGTATAAAGAGCGCAAGTACCAAAACCGCCAAGAGCGTTCCCCGCATCTTTTCCTTTTGTTTTGTCCGCGCTGTTCTCTCGCGTCTTCGCATCCCTCCCCTCCTCGCCTCGTCTTCCCTCTACCCCACCCCCTCTCCGGCGTTCGTCCGTCCGTCCATCCGTCCGGGTGTTCGACGTCGTCGCCACTTCCACGGCCAACTGAGCAGACAACTGGCGCTGCTGCCCCCTCGAGCGATGGACACAAACGAGATTGACCCGAGCGCGCGCGCGACTCGTTTTCCGCCACTTTATTCGACGCCGGAGTTGTGTTTTGTGCGCTGATGAACAATTTGGGCGCGAGACACAATCTCTGGTGTTTTGGAAACACATCGGCCACGGCGCGCGCGTCTTTGACTTTGCCCGTACGCCACGTCTCACAGAACAATAGATGTTTGGGCCCGCAGTTCTGTCTTCCGCCCCCGCTCCCCTTCCTTCCACAACGCTGATGTATCCTTCTGAGACGCGAGTCCCAATCGAACACACAGATATCTCATTCCTTAAGAATATTATTCGCTACACGATTGGAACGTTTCACGTCGTGGAGATGCTGTACTATTCAATATTTTGGTGCGCCCCAGTACTCCGGGATCGAATAAACGGGATTCAAAACCATGGACCAACGATAACCGGTTGCTGACAAATTGCCTGAAGTTATAAGAATTACCTAATATGGATGGGCACGGTGTAACTTCCCGAGTCGCTGGGCTCCGTGACTCAGGAAGATACATGTGTCCACGCTGGTAGCATAGTCGAACTGCTGTCGTTGGTGTTGTTGTGTCTTGGGGGGGGGTTAGTGTGTAGGCCGTGACCTGGACACTTGACATGCTCCTCCGTCTCTTACATTACATCGTCTTTTAGCTTCTTGCGGCGCTAACAAGTGACTGACGCGCGTGATATTTTGATCTTAGCGTCGCTGCGATGAGCCGAATCAGGATCGTTATATCCATTCATCAATATGGTGACATTACATAACTTTTATTGCTCTACAATTGATACCGAACAAATTTATGTAAATGCACCACCATACCGATGAAATAAGAATTCTCTTTAATTACGAATTACCATATTTTCTGATAACGAAAACGAAGGGCTCATGAAACATTATATTTAAATTTAAATTAATTTTGGCAAGATGTTTCACATCGTTTTATCCGTTGAAAAATACACGAGTAGTTTGATATCCAATCTAATCATACATGTACAATTGAAAAGTAACACGTATCCGAGTTGCGTCTTCCCGTAGACTGTGCTGATTTTCGAGGTTCCTTCCTGTTGAACATTCGGCATCATTTTTGCTAGGGAACTTTCCGTACGTCCCTCCTGTATATATATATATATATTCTGTTCATGTATGTGCGTGCTCATTCACTGTATAGGAGACAAATCGTATACATGCTTACTTACAGAGATGAGCGCGCGCAGGGCAGACACACGCCAGACTTGGAACCCGGCACGGAGATAAACTGTTGTTGTATTTTTTTTTCTTCCTACCTCGGCATCTCTCTCACTCTCTCTCTTACACCGCTCGCTCTTTTATCCGTTTTTATATCGCTCTTTCGGCGATAAAAATGATTTGGCGCCACTAAAGGTGTATCGCCGTAAGTTGATTTGTTCCAAATTTGGTCTGGATTGAAAAGTGCGTCACAATTGATTTGACGCGAAATAGGGATGGATGGCTGGAGGGTGGAGGGAGGGGGTGGGAGGTGAAAGGAACGAAAGAGAAGGGAGTATCGCGGGATCTTCGTGCGCGGCGTGTATACGTGGGATAGGAAAAAAAATAAAGAGATGCTACTCACAAATAAGAAAAGCATTCAACGGTATTGTTGTGTCTGGTTTGAAAGCAATGTTGCGCCTCTGCTTTAGAGGCCGCAGCATGGCGCCAGCATTCGATTTCGTAATGGGCTTCGCCTTTTGACGCGTGATTGAGAGAGAGAGAGCTTCGCCGCGGGCCATGTACTCACCCCTCATTTGTGATTGTGATTGTGGCGTCGCCTGTCGGAGGATGACTGAACCGTCGACTCGTACACAAATCATTCCTATATTTTATATTATACCGACTATATTATGAGATAACTGCGAATTGGGGCAGATTCGGTCACCTGACGTCTAAGCAGCACGCAAATATCTACATGCACAATTGGAATTTTATCGCATCGTCTATCACAATATCAGTTTGAGATAGACCATTGCTGGGCGTTTGCATTATCGCTTATTTAAACATTTTGTGGCGATTGCCGTCGCTGGTGACTCGGGACTGTGATCACTACTAATTTAATATGATTTTTCTAAGCTACGTGTAGTCGAAGGTGCGACTGTGTTCAGTGTAGAGGGCCAAGCTTGGTGTTTACGATTTTGAAATTAAATGTGGCGGAGAGGTAGCGCGTTCGCCTCATAAGCCCGTGATCGCGGTTTCGATTCCGGCCGACACCTTCGGAATTTTTCAGGCGAGAGAAATTCCTTAACGCGCCTTCCTTCGGAATGGAAGTAAAGCCGTGGGACCCGTGCCTGTACGATGTCAGGTACACGTTAAAGATACTAAGCCTGGGCTAGGCAAAATTACCAGGTCGCCTCTTGGGTGGGCTTTGAGCGGTTAAATCAGGCGGTATACCCCTTAACAAATAATAATAATAAAACTTTGAAGTAAATTTAAGATGAACTGAAAATCAGGAGCCTCTTGTTCATTGCGCAATTGCGTGTCCTTCACAAACGCACTTCGAATCCTCAAACTCCCCTCTTTTCCCCTCCGACTCGGATGCCTTCGTGTGCCAATCGAGCAGAAATCGCTGAATAAATAAAGAGTAAACATGACTAATGGGAACAATTATCGATCTATTGCATTCGTTCTCTGTTTTCGAATACGTGTGTATGTGTCGCAGGTGATCGAATACACATGCGCTCGTATATCTAGTTTAATCGACAATGTTGAAAACGTGGTTGCGCGAGTGCACATTTGTATCTCGGCGATGTGTCTCTTGACCTCGCCCGTCCCTCCCCCCTCCCCTCCCCTCCCCTCCCCTCGATGCCTGCACAACTCCCAAGCCCTACTCCCCCCACCCCCTTGAGCACTATAGGCACTTAAAACTGGCGACGGTCGGCGAGCTTGATTTTAGCGCGCCCTCGGTGGGCGAACGCGCGCGCGCGCGCTCGGGCGCTTTTCTATACAAATATTTGTCAAAGGCTGATGAGAAAATTTGTTCGTCGTCGCTGTCCGAATTTATTTATACGGACACTGGCCACACGCGGCTGGGCCGATGGACAATAGACAGATTTTTGTTAGACAAACGAGGCGACGCTCGCGCGCATGCCGGGCGAGCTGAGGGACCACCAACGCTACCGGTCATTTTGCGACTGCTGTGATGATGGTGGCATTTCAAAGCGCGACTTACTGGTTAAAATCGAGAAACATGTACTTCGGGACAGACCGAACGAAGAGACGAAGACGAACACGAGTGACTGACTCGTCTGTTTATAATAATATTTTACAATATTTTTATTTGAACTGGTAATTGCGAAAAATACAGAGTTTGTATTTTAACTCTGTATTAAAAATTCTTCGAAACTCTGTATTTGTCGCAATTACCAGTTCAATTAAAAATAATAGTAAAATATTATTATAAACAGACGAGTCCACCACTCGTGTTCGTCTCTTTCATTCGGTTCAAAGTGCACTTCATACTGAAATGAACAAAAAAGGAAGAGATTGAAATTAGAATAATCTTGTCTTGGCTTGATTTCATAAGAGCAGAAGAGATAGCAATTTTTTTTGGATGGGTTCATATGACGCCATCGTCGTCCCAATTTCAAATGCAACCAACTTCATATTTTTGTGTGGAATCTACAAATCGTCCAGACTGGCTATGTAAAAAGTTACGTCTTCTGGAATAGAAACGTTGGATACTTCGGATCCTTCTTCAGCCGTGCAACTCGGATCGAGCATCAAACTGCACGCGCCCCACCCCATCAACACACATACATGTACATACCATGTGTAGAAATCAGAAACGAAGCTTATTGTGTGGCGAACCAATTCTTGTTTTTTTTTTCTCTCGCTCTCACCAGTTCCCGCCTTTACACTCCCTATCCCATACCCACCCCAACTCGATCCGATCCCATCCTCTCTTTTTACTTCAATCTGTCATTGAAGAGCTAAACAAACAAGGCGGCCAGTTTTGTACACAGTTTGCATCCTGTTCTGGCGCATCCGTCGCCTAGCAACAGGGCGAACCGGCTCTCTGTTTGTGCGTGCTGCTCCCCATCGCCAAGGTACACAAGACCACCCCCCTTTGCCTACGTTGGCCGTCCATCATGGCCGTCCGTCCCATCAGCCACCACGCCCTCGAGTTATCCAGCAGACCTCCCTCCCCCCCTTCCAGATCTTGTCAATTGATATACACTTTATTTTACATCCGACTTTTTTGTTCTTAAATTACGGCCCAGGCGTCACTCAATTAGCCACCTTACTGATTATCTTAGTTCCAACGATGATCTGGATAATCAAGACTGTATGGTTTATTAAAATACGCACTCTGACTTGTTTTGATAATGTGCTGATAGTTTCAATGCACAATCAAATTGTCAGACACAAGTTTAATGTATTAGAAGTTGTCGACACTCGAACAAAGAAGTATAGAATTGCTCGATCAACTTGACAAAAAATGCTTAGTGGAGGGCGTTGTGTGGAGAATTGTGTTGTGACCTTCCTCCTTTTGCTTGTCTTGCTGATGGAGACTGCGCATAATTCATGCCAACAGCATAAAATAACAAGTACCACATACATTAATAATGCATCTGCTCCACCACGATGTGTACTGCATCTAGGTTTATCCTACATATTCGTACTGTGTGTGTGTCGAATAAACACTGCGAATTTTTTTTTTTGGGCCCCTCTCTCCGATGTTTATTCGGATGAACAATAAACAAAAATGGAGGCGGATCCCCCACAAATGTTTCCTTCAAATCGCGGGCGGGCCGCGACTCTTCAACTCCTCCAGTTCTGCCCTACAATAACCGCTTTCGCCTTTTTCTCTCGCCCACATGACACTCGCCCACGGCGCCATCTAACCCCTTCCCAACCCCTCCTCCTTCTCTTTCACGCCCTCTTTTTTTATTCTGCCCTCCCTCCCTCCACCTCACCCCACTTCCCTCTCTGCAAGATCACCGGCCTGCCCAGCCTGCCATCATCTCAACAGCTTAGTTTATTCCTTTTCCACAACTGCATATAAACAAATAAACAAGCATTCGGCGCCACTCTGGGGTCACTCTCAATTGAACTTACGTTCATTTCTCTAACTTGTGTGCGCCTGTAGTTAAATATGCGAGTTTCCTGAGACCCACTGTGCTTTTACCATCTTCGTCAGATCCAGTAAAAATATTTTTATTTGTAAAAGTAAAGGTGAAATGTGTGCATTCCGACATTAGATGCAGATCGGTCGGTTTCGTAAACCTGGTGCTGGTTGCTATAGACTGTATTCGTCCTGCTGTCAACCCGTTATTGATATTTGGACGGTATAGGTGGCGTCGCCATCGGTCATGTTGGCGAGCAGGGAGGTAGGGAGAGTATTTATTCCTGAATGATGACTCAACTCTTGCAATAGACGCGAAAATCCTAACTTGTACGTTGATTCTAATCTAAATAAGCAGCGCGTGTCGAGAGCACTGCCCATCAACATCTTTTATTCGTTTGAATCTGGTGCGCAGATGACGGTCGTGGTGAT
Organism: Mycogona germanica; assembly: GCA_034698785.1. NCBI lineage: Eukaryota > Metazoa > Arthropoda > Diplopoda > Chordeumatida > Chordeumatidae > Mycogona > Mycogona germanica. The sequence continues at coordinate 12,713 of JAQGBY010006413.1, forward strand.
CTTTATCTAGCTTTATGAAAAGTATCTGTTCACGTGGCCAAAAGAACTGAATGCTGGGTCAACAGTGTATGTGCGAATTTGTGACGCTAATGGTTAGGAACACCTGGTTATTGGCTTCTTAAACAAGTGGGAACCCTTTGAAGTCCTTCGAGTTAAACCAACTGGAAACTAAATAGAATGGTGCCGAAGCACGCCGAGTCAGATGATCAGTCCATGATCAACTAGAAACTACTGAATCAAGCGCCCTCGGCGAAGACAATTGATACCGGATGACGTATGCTATGATGAGTGCGTCTTTTTTCAATAAAAATAACTTTTTCAATTTCATATAACTTCTATGTAAATAAAATAAAATATTCATAATAAATTCATAATAAATTCATAATGAAATTGGGGTTGTCTCCGGGACAGCACCGGACGAAAAAAGACGACCAGAGTCGGCG
>JAQGBY010006414.1:0-13153 GCA_034698785.1 Mycogona germanica
TTCTGGACCTCCTTAACAAATAGCTCAGATACAACTGGTCGTTCGACCCCCGCCATAGGCCCCTCTCTTGGGGGCTGGTTATGGGTACATATTGTAATTGTAATTAAGGATGCACGTTTTATTGACGGAACCTTACCTTTACCGAAAAGGATTCGCGAACTCTACGTCTTCGACGCTCTTTGTTGTGAACCAATACCGACCTTGTAGGTGGGGGGAGGGGCACAGTACAGAAGTACATCTGAGATTTGGTGAAGCTTGAAATAGCAGTGTTAGCAAATATGCTTCAAATTGAGCTCGACTTAACGCGTTAACTGTGAAAACGCCAGCAATCTGCCGTCGGCTATATAGCAAGCAATCAATAGTGGCTGCAGGTGCTGGAAAACCCATTCGATCCAGATTGCTCGAAATCGTTTACGATAATGTTGCGGAACCGATTCACGTAAACGTTTGTGCAATCTTACATTTTCATATTTTTCCCCTCTTCTATTTTGTGTCTTAAAGATCACCATGTACTGATTGACAAAATAACTTTCACAAATTACGAATACCCAGAGATCAACCCAATATCAATCATCCAATATATCTAATAGCATTTTGTGTATTTTCTTTTTGATCTGGCGAATATAGGGTCGTGAGTTCGAACCCCAATAGGTTCGGTCATCGGATATCTAAGTGAAGTGGCTAGCCTCTGGTAGAAAACATATTTTTTTTAAAGACGTTACCCTAATTCCACGCGATAAACGTTTCGCGGAATTTACTTTATAACACCCCGGGTAGCAGATGTTCGAATCTCACCTAATGGGAAAGTATTAAATCGTACTTCCACCGCATACATTCTCACAGACATATTTTATGAACCGCGGTGTTAGGCACGAACCCAAGACGACCGATGCATATATTAAAGTAGTGGGACGGATGCCAAAATCTACCACTCCTTCTTCCCAATCAATTTACACACAATTTCCAGTCGCCAATTATAGTGCCAAAGTTGTTACTATAACAGTAGTCATTATCGTAAAGGTGTTTTTAGTAGCGGTTCAAAAATAGTAGTCCGCTCTTCTATTAATAAATATACAAGTAAGCTCTAAAAAGAATCCATAACATGATTTAATGCCTATCGAATCTGCTACTAAAGTGAATTCGAGTACGAAAAGGCTTTATCAATTCCAGCAAGGTGTTCGAAATGTTCGACAAATAACATTACATTCGGGAATACCTACAAACCTAAATAAAAACTGCCATACAATATGAAAAGGGTCGAGCAGCCATACGAATATTTTTTTTATTAATAGTTTTAATTATTAATAGGTCCACTCGGTGATTCGGATAGCAGCAGGTCTAGCAGGTTTTTTAAAACATTAATGTTAAGATATATCTCGGATATATACAAAGCTCGTTCTTATGTTACGAGATAATGTTCGCTCGCGGATCGGCCAAAGCAATTAAAACAAAAATACCTGAAGATTGACGAAACGCTTGTTTACAAAACGCAACCGGACACCGTAAATCAGATTGCTTATGCGATTATGTCCTTCTGGTCGAGTGTTTGGCAAATGAAAATTGCTCGTTATGGAATCCGGCCACTCATTATCCATCGCTGTTTTAGCTAAACACAAACGCTAAGAACAATTTTTTTTTAAATTATTGATAATCTACAGAGGTGACGACCTCAGTTACAAACCCCTGAAATTTTAATTTGAGCAACACGAAATTTTTCTTAATACGTGAAAAAGAAATTCGTAGTTGCAGGGACTAGATACTGCGAACGTATAACAAAATTTCATTTCACTCGCTTGATATACGAGTAGTTAAAAGTCGTTCGTTAAAGTTTTAAGAAGCAACGAAAATCATACAAGAACGATTAAAGCTGAGTTGATAGTTGGTATCTGTATTTAGCGAGGGAAATTACAACACCTGTTATCCCAGGTTCAATCCCGGCTATACGGATTTTTCGGACGAGAGAAATAACAACAATGCGCATCATCCCCCCACTACCACTGGCCCCGAGGGGTAATTTTAAGTTTTAACTTATTAACCGACCAACAAACGTAACGAATCGCATCCTCGTATCGCCAAACCCTAACTGTAACTTAACTTAACCTAACTATGACTGCCCAAGCTCACTAGTCCTGAGATACACGTATAGCTCGAGGGAACGACTGAAGCACAAACGGTCATTGCCGTCCCCTCGGTGTGACGACTCACATGGTCACCTCCTCTTATTTATAAGCAAGAGGCATGACCGGTCGCATCCATACAAGGTCGTGCATTCATCAATAGGTGTACATGCGCAGTGTATACTATATATATATACACATACAGAGAGAGAGACACGTGTCGGGCGCGTGTGTTTGTGGCATGGAGTATTATTAGTCGCCACCAGGCGGGCTGATCCATCCCCCCCACCCGTTTAACTCAATTACATGCGGGGGTTGGGGGTTGGGTGGGGGAATATTTCTCATAAAGGGTGACCGGGTGCGTCTGTTTCTGAGCGCGGATCCGTGATGGGGATCTCTCAAGATGTCTGCGTTCCCATACTTCTCGCGCAACAAAACAAAGAGCAGTAAGGTTAGATGAATTAAGGATGATGGAGGATGCTTTCTCCTGGTCAGTCCTTGTCACGGTGAGACCTTGCCGAGCTTGCTTGAGAGATCTCAAGTGTCATTGACATTTTGGGAAAGCGGGCTTTCGAGATAGCAGACTATCTTCAAATTCAGATCACGTGCCCAAATGCTCTTAAAAGTACAACGCGATCTATTCAGCACATTTGAAATCATTAAGCACAATTGAGTTTAATCAAGTTTATACCACTAGCGCCGTCTGCCGATCTGCCGTTAAAACTCATCGAAAAATGATTAAAAAATTAAGATGGGTGAATTTCCATTCGAGAATGCACAGTAATATCTTGTCACGCCGATTTTGTTCAATGCATAAACGCACCCTGCTCAAGCGCGCTTGATGAAAATGAAAATTTTGTTTGGTTATTCGGTGGCCAACATACGCAAAATCATAAGAAAATTTTTAGAACAAAAATTGCAATAGTCAAACTGTGGCACGTTATTTCTCTATTATGAAAAAAATCATTCGATAGATTATTTCAGAAAATCTGATGAAATAATAATAGAAACGTTTCTTTTATCACTTGTGCAAAAGATTTGAAGCGATATTTTCTTTAGCGAAAGTTTGACAATCCAAGATTGCATTTTTACACTTGACACAAAGTATTTATAAACCCCCACCTTACTCCACTCTGCCTTTCATTCCTTCAAAAAAAATGTTGTTAGCGTTGCTTCCCCTTATATGCAAGCAATCACTCAGTGCTTCTCAAAACTCGGTACATTCAATAACAGAAGTCGCAGTTCAACATGCTAGCATTGTCTCAATTCCCCCGAAACAGAATTTTAAATTTGGCGAACATTTATTTATTGATTTCTGGCAAGAAAGTTATTACCATCTCGGCTGACTTTTACGTGAAGTTAAATCACACAAATGCAGCGTGAGTCGTTTTTCTGAATCGGCTTTGACAACACCACTGCGATAGACATGAGGGATTTTCTATTCTCTTGTGGTGCGCGCCCGGATGACCGAGTCACGAGGCTCTGCGTACGTGACAAGAATGACGTATACAAAATTTGGTTATGCAACGAGAACGGGTGACGTCATCGACAACAGTAATAGTTCAAAGTGAAACATTGTAACGCCAATAGAACTTGGCGAAAAAGGAATTCCATTCATAATCTATGCTGCGAAACATAGCTTATGCGTTTTACGAGTATGGGTGGGGTTGGATTTATGGTTTGGGGGGTTTGTCTGAAACCTAGGGTTCTTCGTAGAAAGCAGTAAAATAAGCTGACTGGAATTCTTCCCTCTTTCCTTTCTCCATTTGTATGTAATATGTACTGGTGGTAAGATTATATCTGTGGTAGATGTTAGGATTTGGATGGGAGCTGCAAGCCTTGTGAATAGGTGACGTAAAAACTTTTCAGGAAGGATTAATTGAGTAGCATTAGCTATCACATCTGTGTATGACATTTATTGGAGCCTTCTTTCTGTTGGTTCATAGATAATCAGTGTAGGGATGGTAAATCGATGATCGTAAAACTATCTAAGGAACTATCAATAGTGTTTTTTGACTTATCGGCCGTTAACCGCTTCCCAATGGTCCCAGTGAATGGGGGTGTGGGAATAAGTGATTCTAGTGTCGACAATTAATTGCAACCTGTCATAACCTACCAAATGATGAAAGTTAAGTGCGCAATGTCCTTAAGAAATGCCTTCAAAAATGTCATCAAATACCATGAGGTATACTGCCCAATAGCAAAAATGGAATCCTTCAATGTGGAATTATTTCGTTGGTGAATTAACAACAAAAAGAAAAAGTAATTGAAAACAAATAATTTAATTTATTTGAGAAATCTAACTATCTTATTTAATTGTTAAGAAATCTGTTTTTATTAATTTTACTCGATGTTTGTTTCTTCTAGATGTAACAACTTCTGCTTCATCATTAACTTTATTTGTATTTTCAACGTCTTTCGTTATGTTGCCCACTCTTATAAAATAATGCGATATTGTTCCGAAGCTGTAAATTTAATAAAGTTATTATCACAAGAAGATCAAAGTTCATTCCGTATTTCTAAACGCATTACTGCCTACGTCAGGTCAATCTTTGTCAAGAGATTACAGAAAAGGATTTTAATGAGTAGGAGTATATAATTAATCAGTTAGAATAGAAATGTATATAATAGGAAAGTGGCGCTGGCACCTCGCCTTCAACATATTAGAACCTCTGTTGAATACAATATCTGAATACACAGCCTGATTTTTTTTTCAGATAACCATTAACCAAACGTCTTTTGTTCAAAGCCGTAGTTTCGTGACACGAGTTCATGAATTAAGCGCAAAGTCACTCAGATTTCGTTTCGCGTCGTCAGTTCCACACAACTCAACATTAAAATATAGCTTCCCAAATTACAAACAAAGCAATGAATGCATGACACACCCACTTTGCTCATAGATGATGCAACAACAATCGTCCTCCATGGTTTTGGTCCTACCATTGCACAGAAAGGAAGAGTGTCCACCACGAAACTCCAAACATAGGTACAGTAGAGTCTCCATTATCTGGACTAATTGGTGTCAGTGGTGGTTCGGATAATCGAATTTCAATAAATAAAGCTCAGTTTTGAATGAATTTATGTAAATTTCAATGAAAAGAGAAAACATAGTAAAGCACATGTCATGTGATGGCCACATGACGCCCACCTTCATCCGACATCTGACTCGTTCACATCAACCTAATTTTTTAAAGACACGTCCGGATAATCAAATGTCGGGATGATTGAGGTTCGGATAATCGAGGTTGTACTGTATTATGAAACAGGGGGAATGGTAGAGCTAGAGTTCATTTATGTTGGTGAAAAGTGCTGTCAGAAATGCACGCGTACAAACGGAAATCCGACCATATTTCTTTTTTGTTGACACCCAGAACCAATAACCTGCACTCCTAGTCTGTATTTTATCACACCAGATTTTACATTTTGCGCACAAATCACAGAACTTCCGGTTGGGCAAGCTCTTGCGTATTTCGCGTGAACTGGACAAGCCTTTCGTGTCGAACAACCTCATGTCGAGCCGTAGTTTATGTCGTTCTTAAATTGGGCTTAAATTGTCTTCTCGTCATTTTCTTGAACGAAAAACAAAAAAATTGCTTCGCATTGATGCCAAATTGGAGAATGAATGGAGACCCGTCTTGTTGGAGGAGCACGGTATGTAATTTGAGATTGAAATCTGGCGTGTGCAAGTATATTATTGGCAAGGTGTCATTCAAGTGTGACTTGGTTGTCCGCATCTCGCCGGATTATGATCGTTCCTTGATAATTGGATTTGCTGCCCAGTTGCTGAGACTGACATACCACCAATTACAGTGTATAATATGACTGAGCGCCAACAATTCGTGGAAACTTTTGTGCTCGTACTTTCTTTATGCATGTACTACATACGTACAGAATATCGGACACTTTGAATTAATCCAAGATCTTTTGTTTCTTCAGACTCGCTAGACAAAATTGTTTATTCTTTGTTATAAAAAAAGGATAGATATTTAGCAGTCTTCACGCGATTTGCACAAACATCAACCACAAATATTGTAATCACTGACTGGAAAAAGAAAATAAGTTCTTAATAAAAATCAGGAATTCGTAATAGTAAACACAAAATCACCAAAAAGTGTAATTGAAATGTTTAAAAATATTATTCCCACAGCTAAAGCTTATTTAGGGTATAAAATAAAACATCAATAATGAGTGTTAATCGTCTCTTTGAAAAACTGCTATTTATTTATTTATTTATTTGTTATCGAAATGAAATTTTGCTACAAATACGTGTACAGGGTGGCCTAAAAAAACGTCTCGCTAGATATTTGATAATAAAATTGCTAATCTTTAATTTATTCCATTAAAATTTGGCACACATTAGTCTTTCATTTCCTTATGAATTGGCTTCGCACACGTCCAACTCCGTGACGTCATTACTCGAATTCTTAAGGTTTAAAGTGTCATCGCCATAGTGCCTAAGCCAAGAGGAGTACATAGAAACCCATAGTGCAGTGATTAAAGTGAATGGAAACAAAAATAAGTGATGCTCGCAATACAAGAGCAAAGTGCGATGTCAGGGTGCATTAAAAATGTAGTGGATTCAAAATTGATCTTATATATGTTAAAATTTTACAGAAACTAATGACATTTTGCACACACATGAACGAAAGGTGACCAAACAAAATGACTATTACAGTTTTTGTTTAAAGGTCTGTTTTGACTGAGAATTGCATGCAAGGAGACGATTTCGCCATTTAGAGAGATCAATGCACTCGTGGCACAGTGAGCTGGTGTACCATCTTGTTGCTTTAAGACAGCTTATTAGCTTTCTGGCTCATTAATAATTTCTGTTTCAGGTCATTTTGATTATGTTTTGGATCATGAACAATAAAATTTGCAGATTCTTTGCAATGTCTGCTAGTTCAAGTAAAATTGTGGCAGATGTTGGCTTAGCACCAATTGTGCGCAATTTTCGGTCTTGCGCTTCCATGGCGGCGATCAGCACATCCACATTCATCAATTTTGCACTGAACCACCTTCAAGCCACCTAGAGTACAGTTTTTATCCGGAAATTATTTTTGAAATTGCCTGGCACTGACATTTTTCGTGTTACGTAAAAACCAAATCGCATTTCGCTCTTGTAGCGAGCGTCACTTTGAACCTTAAGAATTCAACTGATGACGTCACGGATTTGCACGTGCGCAAGACCAATTCATAAAGAAAGGAAAGACCAACATGTGTGCTAAATTTTAATGGAATAAATTAAAGATTTGCAATTTTATGGTCACATTTCTAGCGTTACGTTTTTTTAGGCCACCCTGTATAAATTATTAATTTTTGTATCGATTGAACTAATTTCTTACTTGAGCTTGTTTGGAATAACTTTTTAAAGAGTAAGAGGCGTAAACGAGCTTATTAAATAGATAAAATTTAGGATTCCTCTCGCCAGGCAACCATTTTTACTCATCAAAGTTATAGTCTGGACCTTATAGAGCCGTGTCCGCTTCTTGGCACTTTCCCATCCCAACGCTGAGACCGGTTTGACTTTGTAATTACTCAGGAGATGACGTTTCGCGGTAAACAGACAATTATCTAGCGACCGAAAAACCTTGTGCCGTATCGGTGGTGCTTCGTGCTTCCAGTTTGCGATCTTGCCAGCACACACTGCAAAATCGAGGTGGCTTGAAACATGTCACCTGACATAGCCATTCCAGTAAAAGATTCCCTCATTCCGTCATTTCAGTTACCGCGACGTTTTCACATACACATTGTGTCACTGATGCAAGTCATTGTATGCACTAAAACACATTCCGCGAAAAATATTGTGAATGAAAAGAAAAGTCCAAATGATAGTTTGATAAAAGTATTTCTACGTCAATTAAGTTAGACACATCAGTTTCGGTAGTCCTCCTTTCTCCTTAGCAGCTCTACTCAAGCGACTGAAATGATTTTTCAGATGCGTCAACATTAATCACCTGATTTCAGTTGCCTTAATTTAGAGTGCTGACTGAAGACGGGTTGACATTCCGTGCGACCCTTAAATTAAAAAATCAGCTTCAACATTGTCGCAAACTGGCACTTTAGAAAACGAAAAAATTGCAAGCCGCCAATCTCAGATTCGTAACAGCTCTAACATCAAGGACACCCATTACGGACCTAAACAATTGAAATCTATTCGCCACAAACGCCTTTTGGGAAAATGACGGTTGAGCTCTTAGAGCCTGACATTTAACCGGTTTAAATTAATGAATTTCCTCGAACGATTACAAAATTTCGAACAGTTTATTAGGCATTTTCCAAATCTTTCATCGGTTGATGGTGTGAGAGTAAACAAAGGTCGATACATGCTGATTTCGTCATAACTTAAAGGGCGCCCTCTGGCGGCCTTCCAATAAGATAACTAGCTTGAAGTGAAGCGCTCCTAGCGGCATCAGTTGATACCAAATATCGTTTGCGTGAAACCAGACCCGAAATACGAGTAGAAAAAACACCATCAAGTTGGCCGTAAATAATCAACGTATCAAGTACATTCCAAACTAGCGGTTGTATAAATTCAGTTAATCGCCATTTGGCGGCTGGCTTAATGAATACTCGTACAAATGTTTTGTTTACTCCCACGTTTTGGCAGGAACAACTTGAAAAACATTCGTGACCAAAAATGTTTTGGTAAAACAATCGAATGACGTGTACCGTTTATCAGGGGGGGTGTATATTTTGGACTACAGTTTAGCGCCGGTGTAGATGCGGTATGTGCGGTAATGAAGTAATTTAAAAACGGCATTGACATTTTTATTAACAACTTAATAAAACATTGACGTCTGTTGTTTTCTTTTGCTTGTCTGCTGCTGCTGCAGAGATTTTCAAAGGTGATAAGGCGGGGTGAAAATAATTAATACGGCATCTACGTTGCCACACGCTGTACTGGTGGTGAGATAATTTTCATTAACTAGTAAATTATGACACAGCGATGACACCTAAGGTTAAGTATGACATAGGAGTGCTTGTTGTTGGATAAACGTACTTGAGACAATAGGTGCGTTTTGCGGCTACACCCAGCCTCAGTGACCGACCCCAAAGTAAAATAATTAAATAAGAGCTATTCGATTCGAACCAATTACCAAAAGGTCATACAAGTGATTTAAAATCCACTGCGCTTAAACATACACAAATTATCAGTATTATTTTTAACGCAATCACGGGTTCAATACGTTTGCGGGTACGTTGCGGGCGAGTCACTGACGTCACCGTTGCCGAGTGAGGGGAGGGGATGAAATCTTGAAGGGATTTTACTTCCGTCACACACAAAATCGGTAGTTACGCAAAATGGCCGCAACTGCCAATTATTATATAGGATTAGTTCTTAGTTCAAATACTATCGAATTTCAACCTCACAGCGTAGTACTGTATATATTTCGCGTGACGAAGACGGGGGTCTCCGGAGGATGAAAGCATCGTCGATCTGTGGTTAGCCCCCGGTGTTCTCATTTCGGGATTAGCATTGGCGAGTGGGTGTGGAATGGAAAGTGGAGTTGAGTGAACCGTCAAAAATCCCATTCCCCAAATTAGACCTTCAACGCCTCACGGCAATCGTTCCATACTCCATACCAAAAAAAAAAAAAAACATCAATAGCTTTTTTAAGTGACCTCAGGCCACTTCGATCAGCGAAGCGCACCTAATGTGTCCGCCGCTTTGCTCTACCACATATAAAGCCTCGCGATGTCATTTCTTTTTAATGTGAGGAGGACATCAGGGACAAAGCCCAGAGCGCAACACCGCAGAACAATTCACCCTGAATTACTTATTAAGGAGGCCCACCAGCGTTTGACCACGGTCATTATGGACAACATACGAAAGAAACTATCTGATATAATTTTGTATTTTATGGATCGCTTGAATCATAAATCAACTGGGTAAAATCATACCGGAAGTCAGTTATCAATATAAACCGCGTGCCTTCAACTCGCAACTCAAATCTTACCGGTGAGAGCAACGCGATGGTAGTGAAAGTAACTGGCGTGACACCGACAATCACATAGCCGAATGAGTGCCGATTGATGCGCAACTTTTGATTCCCTGCCCAGGGCGCGATTTCGTGCGAGTCACCCCGGCACGACTAATAGACATCGCATCACTTCACACGGCCGCGTCTGGTCTGTCCTCTGTCGGCGCTCGCCATATAGCACCGAATAATAACAGATTGTAATTAATATCTGTTGACCAAAAATGTTTGTTTGTTGCCCCACGGACATTTGGCGGAGACCTGCGATTGGTTGACGTGCGCCACCCACTCCCACTCTCCCCCTCAACGCTATGTTGTCACCGAAAGGAGCTGACCTAACAACTCCGCCATTCAGTAACAGTTTAAATTTTACACAAAGGTTAGATGATAAATAAACAAAAATGAGAACTGGACCTTTCAATTATTTCGGACAAACGAATTAAATGGCAATACTAGTTTGCATCAACGTTTTTATTAGCATGTATTATAAGCATTTCCGTCCTAACCCCCCACAAGTGATGAAACCAAGTAATTTTGTCTAGCCTAGGCCTGTTGTAAACTAGGTTGGGATTTTAACGTACATCTGATTTTAGCGTCCCACGTCTTTACTTCCAGTTAAAAGGAAGACGTGTGTAGGAATTTCTCTCGCCCAAAAAATTCCGGAGGTCTCGGTCGGGAATTGAACCCACAGTAAACCTGCACTCTAGAAACTATACCAATCGAAATCTAATTTCTACCCAATATAATACTAAATATTTAATTTATACCGTTTAATTAGGTATTGTCGTTTTTCAAAATGTGATTATCCAATACAATTTGGATCAAATTGGTCAAATTATACAAAATTGTGGCAGTTTCTATAACTGGACTTCATGTAACTAATTTCTTTCATTTCCGGTTGGCCAACGGGCGGTTACCTCACACCAGAGTGATATTTAATTACTCATTTCCTGTAAGGGTCCACCTCCAATTCGCCGGATCACCTTCCACCAGCACAAAGACTGCGCCAATGGTGTCGCGGCGGTTCACGCTTCGCGGCCAACGATATCATTAGCGCTCGCAAGTATTCAGTAAATATTATTATTGTTGTTGTTGTCACCTCTTACCATTTACATATATACTCCATCCCCCCTCCTCACATCCAAGCTCCCCATTACATAATGCACAATGCGATCCACATTGAACAACAGGCGCCTGCTGCGCTCGTGTTATTAAATCGTACAACTCGTTTGATAAACTCATTAAGTTTGATAAAACTCAAATACATTAAATGTAGATATATCCTTTAGGCGAATAATTAGAAAGTACCGGAGAAAAATAGACGCAAATTTCCTGCAAAGTTTCAGAAGAGGTGATGCAATTCAATGTTTTTCCAATTCATTTTAACACGTTAACTGCGTGGTCTCGTATTTCTGCCCCATTTTTTATTAACAGACATTTGCGTTGCTACCTCTTTGGGCATGATATATTTTATTTATGCTTTTAGCTGATCAGCAGGGCGTATCTACAATGTTTGAATCTTTTATAGGGTACCTGAGTGGCAGTGCTCGGTAGGGATACTACTAAATTGGATGAGGAGGGCAAACTATCCTCTCTGGGCATGACGATTATCTGTACCATTTGGCGTCATTCCAAATGGTACAGCTGTAGAATCGATTGTCAATTGGTGATTTTCGCCGTTGAGCGCTCCTACCGGAGAACGGGGACTTGGAACAAAGCGAACAAATGAATAAACATGCGCCACCACGTGTGAGAGCGCAGCGCCCGCACGCTGAGAATTGAACACTTAGCACCCTGTACGCGTTGTTGTATTCATGTAATACAGACGGCAGATAATAGAACGTACTCGTACATGTACATAGGCAGCTCGACAGAATATTTGTGTTTTTTTTCTCGACCAGTATTATGTGGGGTGGGGGAGGGGGAAAGGAGATGCCCGGCGAAAGCTCACATGCGGAGAAACATGGACGGCCACATGGGAGAGATGGAGATGTGGAAATAGGACTGGGAAATGACATCGGAATCGTCGATGTGGATGTGGATGGTCGCCGTGTGGCCACAGCAGCGCCCCATCTCCAATAATCCCTAATGCACTTTGCGTGTTTTTACGCGTGGTGTGCACTCGGTTGAATTTTCGTGTTGTGTCCCGCGAATGCTGAGGCGGTGACCAACAAGTTGTAAGGTGTAGAGCGCCGGTATCCAATCCCCTGACAGATGGGGAGGAGAGGGAGGAAGTCCTTGTAGTGACTTTTTGGTTTAGTGCCAAAGCTTGTAATCGTCATAGGTTGCTCAGCATGGGTCCCCAATAATTTTGGAACTCCGTATCGGTCAATGAACTAAAACAATAATGTTTTGTAGAGATGTCGGTCCAACTAAGTTTAAGTCAATGGCCTGCATTAGACCCTTGATTTAATACTGCAGCTCGATTTGGGTTTCACGCCGTATGATGGACGCTCATATGGGAATTTGATATGGTCCAAGGAAGGGCTGTAGACACAGAGATTCTCTCAATGATGGGTGTGGGAGTCGTTGTAAGATCGCAGAAAGGTGATCAATGCTAGGATGTTGGTTAGTATTCTGAAGGGCGAGCGGACCATCAACATCCGTTCGGCTTTACTAGGAGAGCTGAAGTAGTGATCACGCTAAAATGATCTAGTCAGAAGTCTGGTTCCTACTTCAACTCCTATTTCCCCAGAGTGTCTCAACGGTGAAACAATTTTGCAGAACCTGTTAAATTAAGACAACCCAACCGTTGTACTTAACTTGTATTTTGACCCCCGCCATTGTCGGTTCCGGTGCCGTTTGCGTGTAAATATTATAATTTTAAAACAGATAAAAACAAATGAGAAAATAGGACGTCTTGAATAAATATATAATAAATATCAAGTTGTGTTCGTGACAGCGCCAACTACGATGAAAGAACGATGACGATTCACACCAACCGAGTCCTTCCACATTCTCATCTCCCAAGGAATATTTCCCTTCTTATAAAATAATATTGTCAATATGTATGCTATTATTTTATTTGAAGAGTTTGTCGCCGGTTCGTCTTTTTTC
>JAQGBY010006415.1:0-13152 GCA_034698785.1 Mycogona germanica
CCATTTTTTAAGTTTGAAGCGAAAGGGAGATTATCCAAAATTTGGTAATGGTTATTTTAATATTAAATATTGAAAATCGAGATCGCTAGCGAATTATGATGGTTTACTAACTTTCCTATTTTTTTAAATCACGTGTTGCGACGCCATTGCCCTGACGTTATATCACGTGACGGATCAAGACTGATTCACTCGCAAAATCCTTTCCTTTAATAATTCCTGGCCTTCTTTGAATAGACAAGAATTTCCAAGAAAGAGAACTGAGTAAATACCGGTTTATTTCATGTCATCAACTGAACAAAAGATTCATTTCCAATTCTACGGACTTTTCCCTATATTTGGGCGTTTTCTCAAACTGCATTTCTGTAATCTAGATTAAAGGTTTCTAAAGGCTTTTGTCTTACCAGTTCAACCGGAAGAGTAGAATAACATTGGATTCTTGTTCAATTCGATCAAAGGTACCACAAATGCCTATTATTCGCGGGGCAAGTTAAACCCCACCCCCTTCCTTCCCCCTTATTCTCCCCTTATTTTCCTTCGTTCTTCGCTCTTTTTGCGTTTCCGTTGACATCCGTCTAATAATTAGTTGGACTGTCTTTGTTCTTAAAAAAGTAATAATAATTGGCTCGCCGCGCGAGGGCGTTGCAGCTGTTCGTTTCACATGATTAGGAGTCGATTCGTGGGTGGGTCGATAGATACACACACAAAGGCACAGGGGATAAAAAAAATAAAAATCCTATGGATTGATCAGACACCAGTATTTTTTCTTTGCACTTTTTCTTGCTAGCTCTGCAAGGGTCATTCCGAATTTCTAGAAAGGTGTCCTTCAGGACTGATACAACAATATCTCCCGGACAAGTTTAAGCAATCTAATTCTATAAAACATTATTTTGTGCCTCAAATTATAAGGTATTCGCAACTTATTTCAGGTCTTTATGTTGTGTAGGTCATGAGATAAGAATAAACAAAGATACTACAGAGTATATGGACTCCGATGCGGATGTGGGCTCGTGTCGCCATCTACCGACATTTATGTGGAACTGAGATGCGGGAAATTTGAATGAGGTTGTAGTTGGGGTAAAAAGGGAGGGTTTTTGATTAATGACGTCATAAAGGCAAATTTGACAGTGAATAATATTCGTGATAATCTCGATATGCGTAAAAAAATTGGCTTATGAACTATCGTTAGCTTAAGACAAGTCGAACTATATCGCGTATCAGTATGCCACCGTTTTTATGATCCCGGTTGAAGCCTAGGTCCTTTGGCCTAGTCAAATAATAAAGCGAAGATAATAAAAGAAGTTCATTCACTAATATCGCATTCACAAGCAGCGTAACAATCCGTGTATCCGTCGAAAATTGAAATGGTAGACCACGATGGCTCTATCCTCTATCCATCTCCCGAGTATCCAGTTACGTCGTCCTCCCACCATGGACTCAGTGGGAACAGTTGCAACACCACCACATCCCATATCCATTTTTTTCTCCCATCCTCCTCCCCCTTAACTCTCTTAATACCCGGGGCGACAAACCGAATTCCCGGTGGACTAGTGTAACTAGGCACGGTCGCTCATTAAAACCACTTTGGGTTTGGGCGGTGTGATCAGCTTTCAAGTCAATTGTGTGTGATGTCGCTTTTCGGCTAAATGCTGCCCATTAAAATTGCATATTTTCATGGAATCAAATAATCAGTCCCTTAACCGATTGAAGCGCCACACTGCAAATCGCGACAACTACAGTGTTCATTTGAGGCGGCGAATCTAATAGTGCTTTAACTCCTGTTTTTCTTCAATTGAGAATCAAGAATTGTTGTTAAATTATTTATTTAATTATTTTATGCTTTTTATTATTGTCATTTTATTTTATTTTTATATTGAAAATATTATTCCGGCAATAGTATGTGGTATGGTGTGCTTGTTTGGAACTGTTATCTGGTTTACTTGGTTGGAACTGTTATCTGGTTTATTTGGTTGTCTCGTGAAATCGATGACGTCGTGCTTTTAATGTGGAGACGCCATTTTTAAGTTTGAAGCGAAAGGGAGATTATCCTAAATTTGGTAACGATTGTTTTATTATGTAATATTGAAAATCGAATTCTGAAATTCCGTCGCTAGCGAATTATGATGGTTTAGTAAGTGTATGTTAATTTTTATGAGAGTTCATTGAGCCGTTCGAAAGTTAGTCTCCGGACATGAAAATCAGTTTCTTAGTTTTATAATATAGGATTTTTTTTAAATCGAGTTTCACCACATTTGTTTTCATCGCTTCATTTGCAGTCACATTCTGTTTTTGTCTGTCGCCACTTTTCTTTTTTTTTAAGTGGCGGCCTAATTTAAGTGTCCTTCATTTGCAGTGAATGGGTTGATTTAGCTAACTGAGGAGGCAGTTGCGTTTTATTCCCGAGGGTGCCGCTTCTATCGCCACATTTTTTATTTTAAATCGAATGGGTTGTCTGTGGTGTGGGGACTCCTGGGGGGAGATGTCGGAATGGGGAACGGGGTGAAAAAGACATTGACGGCGAGGGGTTGGATCCGTCAAAAGTGTGTGACTCGACTATTCTCCAATTCCCCATTTTCGAACCCTGTCGAATCTTAATTGGGCGAACCACTTTATAGGTCGTCTAATGGCTCCGTTTGTCAGGCAACTCTGAAAAAAAGAACACTTCGCCCCCACCCGTCCCTTTCACACCAGCTAATTGGCAAATTGATAAATAAAAATGCCTTCTCTCTCTTTCTCTCACTCCACTTAATACTTTTTTCATTTTATTATTCTTTTTTAATCGCCCCTATCTACTCGACTATGTATTGTCGCTCAAGAGATGGTTTCATGAGTGGGGAGGAAAAGTGTAAAGTCATCACGATGATTTTGTAACCGTTTTCGAAATGACGTCAACAGTGTTTCCCCAAAAGCATATTCTGCGACAGACTGCTCATGGTCTTAATCGACTAAATGTAAAATCTTCTCCGGTGTTTTTCACGACACTGGAAATCTTTTAAAATAGCTAAAAGAAAGTGAGTGTGATTCCAAAATTCTGATGCCTAGATAACCAAATATAATCAAGCAAAATAGTTTGACCAAGTCGATTGTGGATTAATGCGATTAAAATTCTTTGTTCCTCGTCTTCTTATTAAGACAGCTTGACTTGACTTGAAACATGAAACGCGATGAGTCGAGAAGCTCCCCCTGATGCCGTACCGCAATGCACGAACCAGCTTGACTTGGTTCGTGCATTGCGGTACGGCATCAGGGGAGCTTTTCAACTCATTGCGCTTCATGTGTTTCTCAGGTGTTTCAGGAGAGGTGTCGAGTAGTCACGTGGGTATGTGGTTAGCGCTTCGAATTCCTAAGCTCGTTTATCATAGATCGTGTGTTCAATTCCCGGCCGAGACTCTTTCTCGCGCTTTCCATCGGAATGGATGTACAGGTAAAAATGCGGGATACGTACACGAGCCTAGCCTAGGCAAAATTACCAGGTCTGCGCCTGGAGAATTTTAGAACAGAATCACTGGCTGATCCCCTTACCACATTGCGAGACCAGAATCTATATGTCAATGAAAACGAATAAGAAAAAATAAATAAACGAGAGCCGACACTGGGAATGGAACCCGTGCCACCTTGGAACCGAACAACCGAGGATCAAAATGCCCATCGTCTCAATCCGTAACTTATCCGATAACTTCTGTGTCCGATAAATTAACATGATTCACGAAGACGCGAATGTTTTCAGTTCCGTTGACACGTCTATCGAAATCGCCTTAGCAATGGAGAAACACAGAAGTCTCTCTCGGAACTCTAGGAAGGACCTTCACGAAAACTCCTAACCGTACACTTAGTGTCAGAGCCCCGAAACGTCGTCTAATTAAAAGTGTCTTTTAATGGCTGCCCCTCTGGGGGATAAAAGGAAGGTCTAATTCGCAGGCAGCAAATTAGCCCCACGGCCCTTCAAGAAACGAGATGCGTATTAACTTTCGTCGATAAAATCCCGCTAGAGGAGGAGGGAACGAGACGTCCTGCAGCACTGTGAGGGGGGCGACGACATAAATTTGATATTTGATTGGAACGGAACTATATCGCTTATAAATCAGACGAGGGTGGGATGTGGTGGAACTAGTAATGGATAGACGCAGAAGAGAGAGAGAGAGAGAGGGAGGGCTGCTAAGAAACACTTAACCGGGTGCAACCCAAATGTCGTCTTCGGTTTCTAGACGACTGGGGTTAAGCAGTGCCAAAAATCGACTCTACACTTTTAACTGGGAACGATCTCGAATTTCGCGAGACTACGTTTTTCTTTTCTTCTTATCTCGAGTGAAGAACTGCTGCCGCTTGTGCTGTTGGACAGGTTTGAGGTTTACAGTGGCTCCTCAACGTCTGCTCATATTTGAGTGGATTTCGGACGTCACAACAATCGCTCGACTCAGATCAAGATGCCTACTTTGCTAGTTTTGAAGATGACATCATTACTATAGTTCGAGCTTTGAGCTAGTTATTAAGGAAGTCCACCTATAAACCCCTTCCAAGTGGACAACTCATTGTGCCTAGCCTAGGCCTGGTCTAAGATGGGATCTTTAACGTCTACCTGATATCGCACTGGCAAGGATCACAAAGCTTTGCTTCCACTCCGGAGGAAGACGTGTGTAGGAATTTCTCTAGCCCAAAAACTTTGAAGGTCTCAGTCGGGAATCGAAACCGCGATCACGGGTCTAGTAATCCGATGCGCTGACCACTACATAATGGTTTACTACAGTAGTTAGATATCGATAAATTATAAAAAATCGACATACTGTTCGTGACGATGTTTTGTTGCAAAACCGGAAATAGCCGTACTTCATTTAAAGTAGCTTTGCAGCTGAAACCGGACAACTTTTTTTGCTCTGAAATGATAGGAGTATCTTCGGATGAAATTTTTATTAGATTTTTTTTTTTTTTTATTCAACTGTAGTCCACCGCACTCCAGGCCTTACGTCCCCCTCATGGTGCTTAAGCACTATGCGAGGGGGAACGACCAGTACCCCGGGATCGAAATTTTCGAGAGCCCGCGCCGGGAATCGAACCCGGGACCGCCGAAACCACAGTTAGTGACTAAACCAACTGTGCCACGACGAGAATCTTTTACAATTTCATACAAATACAAGAAGAGTGCCCGGCTTTGTCTGGGTTTACAGTAACCACCAATGAAAATTAACCGGCTATTTTACGTTTGCACGATAAACGCAGACGTTAAATGTGAATTAACTGTTATTTAAATCAACATGCCTCAACATGTTCTTTTTTTATGTTTAAAAATTTTGATTTTCAATCGTTTGACAATTGTTATGTTAAATTAAAAAAGAATCATTTTAAAAATATACAATATATTTGATTGTTTTATGTTTTTTAATATTGCTATTTTATTTTATTAATCCGGTAATAATATGTGGTATGGTGTGCTTGGTTTGAACTGTTATCCGGTATGCTTGGTTGTCTCGTGAAATCGACGACGTCATGCTTTTGATGTGGAGACGCCATTTTTTAAGTTTGAAGCGAAAGGGAGATTATCCAGAATTTGGTACGGGTTATTTTAATATTAAATATTGAAAATTGAGATCTGATATTCCGTCGCTAGCGAATTATGATGGTTTTATGACCGTTCGTGAGTTTGTCTCCGAACAGGAAAATCCAATTCTTAGTTTTATAATATAGGATTAATAAAAAGTGAAAATCCATATTTGAGAAATTGATGACAAGGTCTGCCTGTAGAGGGCGTTCCGCTCAGCTGTTTCCAATGAAAGCCGGGAAGCCTCCCGCGGCTGCCCTTCTCAGATTGTGTGTGTGTGGGGGTGGGTGGGGGGAGGGGGGTGAAGGCGGGTGTCGTTCCCGCCAAATGAAACCACCGTCTCCCGCTGCGCTAACGCCGGTGCGGGGGCGCTGCAATCGGCAACGACACGGTCGAGTCGCTTAGGCGGGCGGATGAGACCCTGACATTTTTATATATGAAAAGAAAATCGCGCGGGAAATAATATGACGCGGGTTTTTTCTAATAACGCGCTGGGGCACCCGCGTCGACGGGTGCGAAACGAAGCGCCACCTTGCGTGCCACCGACGACCACCAATGGCTGAGATCAGAGAGAATAAAAAAGCCTAGAATAACAATTGCAATCTCCGTTGGCGATTTCAGCCTAGCCTAGGATTTATACTTAGGCAGGGTTCGCTAACGTGTACAGCCACGGAGGTCACCACTTTACTTCAGCTGCTTCTAGACCTTTGAGTTCGTTGGTTGAACCTCGCATCACGTCTACCTTTATCACTCGCGCCTTTATACCGAAATCTCCCCCCCCCCTCGCTCGGGCTCACAAAAGCTTTAATAAAGTCGCTGGTGGCGGACATTTGTGTGCAAATGAAAAGCAGAGGTGGGAGGGGGGATCCGATGGATCCGTATGAGATCCGTTGGATCCACATTGCGAGATGGTGCGGGAGGGAAAAGGGGCAGAGGCATTTTTTTCTTCTTCTGGAAATGGTTCACCTAAAACTACGTTTAGGGTCAGGAGTCAGTAAGTTGACTACAGAAGTCAATTTAAATGGTTTTTAAAAATTAACTAGATACTCATTCCTGCGACTTAAAACGCGATTCATTTAAGAAATCGCGTCAGAAATAATCCGTAAAAGATAAACTGATTTCACTCCAGATGATTTTTTCATCAAACTAACTTATTTTCATTTCTTGATTCATTTTTAAAATTAATTATACCATCAGTTCCATACTCGTGGTGCACTGTCGCTTGACAGGTCAAGGTTCGCGTGCTGACCTCGCTTGGATTCAGCGCGCTAATCCCACCGGGAAAAAATTCACAAAATATTTCCGGAACACCTTTTTGAATTGTTCGCATTGTTCCTCACTTGATGGCGAACAGACACGCGATTTGGGTTCCTGATTTTCAGGTTGTGGGCGGGGGGAGACGACTATACTGTGTAGGAAGAAGAAGAAATAAGGTCGGGGTTGGGGGGCGCAGTCGGTCGGTGTTTTATCGAGGTGGGTCCCGCCAGTCGCAACGAATAAAAACGACGAAACGGTGTCAGTTTGTACGGGGCACCCGCGTCGGAGTAACCCTGTTCCCTGGATTTCCGAGGCCCCAAACCCAACCCCTCCCCTTCCCCCTCCGCGTGTCTTAGAAGCGAGGTCCATAGTCGACTCGTGTTGAGAAAAAGACGTTTGGGACCCCCGCGATGTGCCACATTGGACGAGATTGGTGAAATGTTGACGCCGGCCGGTTGCGGCGCGACGGCTTCCGGCGAATTCGAGCGACTGGGGCGGGGCGCAGTGCACTGACAGAACCGCTGAAGTTATAACGCCTAAAAATAGTTAATTATATTGTTGTTTTTTATGGAATCATTATTGATACTAAATTATGGAATGAAATTTCAATGCGAATTACGTTCATCGTAGTATCAATTTTGTTGTCAATTTCTAACCAAGCAAAACAAATAACAGATCCAACCAAGCAAACCAGATAAAAGTTCCATCCAAACACACGAGAATACAGTTCCAACCACATACTATTACCGGAATAATATTTTCAATATAAAAATAAAATAAAATAATAATATTAAAAAACATAAAATGACATTACAATTTTCAAACGTTTGAAAATCGTAATTTTTTAATATAAAAATAACATGTTAAGGCAAGGCACCACTGCATGACGTTATTATAG
This sequence comes from Mycogona germanica, assembly GCA_034698785.1. Classification (NCBI taxonomy): domain Eukaryota; kingdom Metazoa; phylum Arthropoda; class Diplopoda; order Chordeumatida; family Chordeumatidae; genus Mycogona; species Mycogona germanica. Next base: position 7,686 of record JAQGBY010006415.1, read on the forward strand.
CACATGAAAATTCGAATTTTTCAAAATGTCAAAAATGTAATTGAAAATCGGAATATCGGAAATATAGAAACAGGCAGAAGGTAAGAAACAATGAAACAAGTGTCGAGTGCTCGAGAGGATAGCGTTAAATTAAATATAATTGTTATTTTACGTTTATCGTGTGTTATCGTGAAAAAGTAAAATAGCCGGTAATTTTTTATTTCATTGGTGGTTACTGTAAACCCTGGCAAAGCCGGGTAAACTTCTTGTAGATTATAATTGAACGAACCAATTGATTCTCTGGAACGCCATCAGATGGTACCAAAGTGATAAATAAAACCCGATTGAAGTACGAATTTCTGTCGCTGGAACAGCTTTGTGCCCAACAATTATGGCGGCGTCCATCACTCGGAGAAAGCCTCGTTAGAATTTTTTTTATCCTCACAAGTGGCAAGTCCTCACTCCCACCCCTTACCCTTCCCCTCCTCTCCATATATCAAGCGTATAACCTCTCCAAAGCTTCATTAAATTCCTGGTTCACCAGTCTATCTCGAGCCCCACGTCATGATGAACCCTTGCTCGGGTTGGAGCAGGGTCTAGAGGAAGGACTTGGCCCGCACTGTCACTGAGATAAAAAGCGGAACTGCTTTTTAATGTGTGTTGGTGCCGGGCCACTATCCAATATAGCCCTCGCTTACGTCAAGGATTAATTTTTTTCCTAGTGCGTGGGCGCGAGCGTAATTGAGTTGGCAAAAAATGCATTAGGCCTAAGCCTCGTTCTCGGTAAAACCACAGTTTCATTAAGTTTCAAAACGCCACCAACGGAAGTTCGTGAATACCGATTTTCTGATTCCAGAAACTGTTTTCTGTTGGTGTGGTGGCGTTTCAGATAATCCAGTTTGCTCACAATAGATTGCAATAGTAAACAAACACGTGTTTGCTTCACCGCATTACACCGATGCTCGTGTGGTTTCGGTGCGCTACGGCCGCATCTGCCAACCTCTAAGGGGCAGCTGCTCGTCAAAGTCAAACTTCAGAATCCGTTTAATAGATTAAAAATAATGAGAATAGGACGTCTTGATATATAATAAATGGCAAGTATGGATCGTGATCGTTCTTGTTAGGTATTCGTCAGTTGCTGTGGTTTTCATTTTAGTTTATTCTCATTAAATAATAGTTATGCTAATAATGACATTTGAAGAGTTTGTTGTCCTTTTGGCCCTGTTGGTCTTTTCTCGTCCGCCGCTGTCCTGGACACAACTAGCTATTTGTTAGATAGATAGTATTACTATTCGATTCTCAAATTTTCGAGCAATAATTAAATTGTTTTTGTACGAAATAGCACCACCACCGGCGAAATCGTGTACTACTCGATACGAATTTTCGCACTTCGCTCATGGAATGTTCTATCGTTATAAAATTGGGCGAGGACAGTCATCGATCGTTTATCTTATTTCTGATCTACACCACTCTGCGAATTAAAGATAGTGTTCATATAGAGCTACACGTATCCTAATGTATGAACAATTGATAAAAATGATAATAATAAAAATGTAGTTTGGTGCTGATAAATTCTCTAGCGATCAAATCAAAGAGGATAGAAAGTGTAGAGCGGCGATGACATGCCCAGAACAAGTGGTGAACTTGACGAATGACGAACGACTCAGAATTGACAAATTTTAAAGGAGTCAACATCTTTGTACAGAGAGTATCTTGTATCCAGAAAGACGAACGTTTGTCAGATGTTGTGTGGTAAGAGTTCCAGCGACAGACGCATCTCCTCACATTCATTCCCCCTTTCATCTTTTATTCTTTAGCCCCTGTTTCATCAGCGTCATCTCGGCACCGAATCAAATCAGGCGAATATCTTTTCTCCCGTCGCGGGGACTTCGCCCTGGGATGTGTGTTCGTCCTCGACTTTGGAGAAATGGAGTTTCGGTTGGAATGGGCGATTGTTTGAGCGAGACGACGAACATGCGTTCCAGCCATTTTCCAGTTTTCAACTAGAGACGTACACCGGGGCTCCTTTTCGCCAGGGAGTGCTTGAAAAAGAAATTCACACTTTTCTCGTGGGTAGCCAGGGTAGGGATATTGGGGTGGGGGGGGAGGGGTGGTTAGATACTCTATTGGCTACGTGTAACCGACGGGAGCGACTGCACCACGATTGAGACGCTCGAGAGTGAGGGCTAGGCAACCTAGGCGGCCCTTAATTATCAAATCCTCTGACTGAGCCGCATAGGTTGACCATTTCAAATGAATCCAAACTAAATCGATATTATAATCCTGAAGGCCCCCTCCATCTTTTCAAATTTAAGCTGTAGATAGTTTCGCAAATTTATAGTCGAGTGCAAGTTATTTCAGATCTAGATTTTGAGTATTTCTCGAAATATGAACCGTTGAAGTTTTAAGCATTGCCATTCAAAAAAAAAAATTCCAAGAAGGCGTCCTCCACTTGACTCCACTTGATGGCGCTGTCGTCGCTCTCACGTGCTACCTTTGATGCCAGCGACATTTCCCACACTAGATCCCCCATTTCTTATAATTATTCAGGTTATACCTCGGAGTACTATTTCACAAAATAGGAATAAACTATATTTTTTTTAAGAACACATATTAGATATTTAAATTGACCAACATGACGAATCCACAACTACTGTTGTTTTACGTATCCTTATGATTCACCCGCAAAACAATTAAAAAAAAATATTGGAATTGAAGAAAATGTCTCAACGTTACAGTGATCAAACGTTCGCATCGTTGAGTTGGTCGGAATCAATCGTTGCTTTAGCAAATTTGTCGAGACGCACCCAACATGATATCAACATAACAATTTGGCTTAACTGCGAAAATACTATATTGAAAAAAAAGACGTAGTTTTACGTCAAAAATGGTAAAATCGGGGTTGAAAAAAGAATACGTTTATTTCTGAGCCCATTATCTCGGTGGTTAGTGCTGTCATTTGACGAGGCTCGAATGGCAGGAGCTTTACTGGCCCGCTGCTGGGGGCCACGCGTTGGCCGACCTCCCGCCTAATCCATATATAGGGGAATCTGTTGATGGGAGCGAAATGTGTCTTTCTCGAAAGCGATCTGGTTGTAGGTGGTCGGGGATGGTCGCACCACCACCACACTACCACCACCATCCCTATTTAGTAGATGAGTACTTTTGGTGGTTGCTGGCAAAGAAGGCCATTTGCCGAGTGTTGTCGGCTAAGGACTAATCCCGACACGGAACTCAACAGAAAGTGAACGGGGACAAAAGCAGGCGGCGCAAATCGTGTGACGTCTTCTGGGTTGCCTCGGTTGCCGCGGCCCACTTCACCCGACCAACGCCACCACCGCCGCCGCCGGGATTTACCAATCTTGTCCGCATTAGTCCAAATGATTCGCATTTCGTGGCACCACCCCACCCCCTTCCCCTTCCCCTCCCCCACCCGCGATGAAAGAGAGGACGGCGGCCGACGAAACCACAAGCGCCACCTCGCGGATCCGTCACCGAAACGAGGAGCGCCTCCACTTCACACTCTTATCCGAGCTCGGCCTTTCAAATAGGGGAATCGTCTCGGTGGCATCTCAGAGTGACCGAACTGTTATATAACCCGTGATCGCGGGTTCGATTCCCGACCGAGGTAACTTATACTAAGCCTGGGCTAGACAAAATGACCGGGTCGCAACTTGGAGGTTTTGTAGGGTGAACACGCTGGTGGATCTCCTTAACAAATATCTGAGAGGACTATTTGACCTGAACTATGGTCGCGTTCCAAATGACAAGAATGAATGACCGATGAATGACGTCTTCTCAGAGTAAAACCACCGCACTTCCGGTCTTTATCATTTCTAATCTCAAAAATAGATTTATCGTTAAAAAAAGATTATCGCTACTTCAAACGCTTCAGGGTTCAATCATTTTGAATAGAAATAGAAAGTGTTCCTTTTGAATATGCCGGGTGTCCCCACCGACATTTTATTGCAGAAACAGCAGTTACCAAATTAAGAGTCGCGACTGTGTCGTCTCCAATTGCTCCAGCAGTACAAGTTGAAACCAATAAAACCATTAATAAAAATTTATTTTTACTCTGTTTTGGGGAATGACCATGTCGAGGCCACTCACCGATAATTCGTGTGGGACTGTCCCGTGTGATCCGAACTAGAACGAAACACGATGAATCGTAACAATTTGCCGGCATAGCTCGGACACCTAAGTTGACCTCGCAGACGGCAGAAATCAGGTCTCTGGATTTTTTATCCTCCATTTCCGATATGGACTCCAGATAACACCGTCCTCCTCCCCAAAAACATCCCCCCTCCCCCGATGACTTCCAAACGCCCTTTAGCACGTGACAGCGCTGTGCTCGAACGAGGCCTAATGGATCCCCCCTCCTGGTTCCCCCCACAACTCCCCTCCATTTTTTAGCACTCTCTTTCTGTGGATGTCCACGTGGATCCATCTATATCTATCCCCAGCACTTCGTAAAATTCCAGTTTTATGCGTATCTGCGTAGCATTTGGACGAAGCCCCGAGAGGACCTGTTTTGCGTGGAGCGAGATGGCTCGCCTACATATGCATGTGGAAGGAAGGTAGACTTTTTTTTATGTAGCCAAATAGGTCTTTTTTTTAAAACCGAGGTTTAGAAGGAGGGTGGGGGTAGGGGTAGGAAGTCACCCCCTCACACACCCCCGACGTCTCCGAATCGTCAGCGACTCGTCCTATCGCGATCTCATCACGTGAACGCGCCCGACTTTTCCAATGCCTCGCTTTTCCTGGAGGTCCCGATAGGGCAGCCACTTTTCGGGCGAACTTTGAAAAAAGCCAAAAGTTAGACCACAGAAGTTAGAGGGCGAAGCGAGTGGGAGGAAGGGGTGCTCCGAGGAATTCGGGAAATTTAAGTTTCGGCGAACAATAGAATCCGACGCGGTAACCGTTGCGCAGGACGATTGACAGTTAAAGATAGCCTTCTTCAGAATCAGTTGGCTCGAGGAATTAGGCGACACCAGCCAAGACAACTTCAAACTGAAGGTGATGTGGGGACGTGCTCATTACACTTACGTAATATAATTAAATTACGCTGATTTTGGCGTGACGATCCGAGCGAAGGCGATTTAGTTTAATTTAATTTTTTAAGTGGCAACGTCTTTCTCGAAGTGATATCCTATATTATAAAACGAGCGTCAATTGGATTGTCCTGTTCGGAGACTAACTGCCGAACGGATCAATGAAAATTCAAAAAAATCAACGTAACCTTAGTAGACCACCATAATTCGCTAACGATGGAATTTCAGATCTCGATTTTCAATATTTAATATTAAAATTACCCGTACCAAATTTTGGAAAATCTCCCTTTCGCTTCAAACTTAAAAATTGCGTCTCCACATCAAAATCATGACGTCGTCGATTTCACGAGACAACCAAATAAACCAGATAACAGTTCCAACCAAGCAAACCAGATATCAGTTCCAACCAAGCAAACCAGATAACAGTTCCAACCAAG
>JAQGBY010006416.1:0-13149 GCA_034698785.1 Mycogona germanica
AAGGAAAAGTAGGCCACTGACTTAACCGTACTTGGGCACCCCTTCAACACGTTTTGAATAAGTCTAAGCCTAGCATTCGCCGCACCAATCATCTTTTCGCCTCCTAGCGGGGAGGGGTTTAGGGCGAACCCGCTAGTGGACCTCCCGTAACAAATATCGACATCGACCGGGATTGATCACGCCGCTATCAAGGGTGTGTAATTACGTATTGTCCAGCTCAGTCAAAAAACTCTAGATTTAAAAAATCAGAAAATATCTAAGTTATTCCTGCTGTTTTCGATACACTATTTAAAAAAAATTGGGTGACGACGTTAACTATTTCTAAATTTGTAAATGACAATTTTTTTTTAAAAAACTACTTTTTAATGTTCGCGGAGGGATATTTTGGGTGTGATATTTTGGTGGACGCCATTTGACTTCACCTTGTTTGTACCATCTGTTATTGTGATTTAGCGGTCTCGTCGAGTTTATTAATATTTTGTGCTTACCTGTTGTTTCGCGTGAAAATTTCTATTTCAAGTCGGACGTTTGAGAACGGACTGTGGGGTGACATTTTTCTGATTCCTGATTTTGCTACTCGTAAAGATCGATTACAACAGAGATGGGCGATTCTGATGGTAAAAATCTGCAACGGGATCTTAGAGAAGCTGTCGTGGCGCGCTCGGTGGCCACGTGGGTCCTTTTAATTTCGCAATGTCATTTTAAGATGTCTTGTAAAACGACACTTCTCTCGGGAGGAAGTCTTAATTCAGTTGACGGACCAGCGAATTTTGCTGAAAAATAAGTTTTTGATGGACGTCTGGAGGCACAATGATGTAGAAGGGCGCGGAATGACGCCACGTGTTTTAATTTGCGGAACTTGTGTTCAAGACCTTCTGCTCTCTTTCAGTTTTGAGATCGCATTCGCATAGAATGATAGCACATTTTCAATTTTGTGTTAGTCGAAGTAAAAGAAACCACTTGGTCATGCTTGTGCCAATGGTTTTTTTAGCAAATTAATTTAGTAAAATGAGTAGAACGTATTTTGACTGATTCGTCTAATGAACTCCATTTTGGGCGAACATTCTCGAATGAAATACGTCTTTTCAGTCAGGCTTTCAACAACAAAATTGAAAATTATTGAAAAACATATTTATCTTTTCCCATTTACTTTTTCCTAAAATGGGGTAGCACAGTAAAATACTGTGTGCTCGTGTTTCCGCGCGTACTAAAGCCACAAAAAGACGATCCCCTAATTACGGCAACTGTGCAGTTGAACCACGCATGTATTTTATACGTGCACTGTACGTATTATCCAAAGTTTGATGTATAGGCGGATAAGTTGAAGTAGGCTACGGCTAACCTAGTTGTTCACGCCGGTTTGAGAGACGGCGTTTCGCTTCGTTGGCGTCAAGCTCATTTTCGAGGAACCAAAGATGCGGGTCTTGTTTACCTGGTGTTGCTCAATTAAGACTTGGTAGCTGTCGAACCGCGCGCCTAATATCATCCAAAGTTGCCGATTGTCTTGTGTGCCGCATCCGTTACTCGATTCTTGGCATGACAGTAACGTGTTATTTCATGGCGCCTATAATTTTCACACATTTTCTTGTCCGGATGGTTCAGTTATGCATACACGTACTGAAATACCTGATTAACAGGCGATCTGATTTTTCTAACCAGCTGCGAATTGAAAATATGTTCTCTGGGATGGCACTGTCTCCTATAAAATTGTGGGTGGAAAAATCTCAATTTGTTTTAATCGCTGCGATACCATTTCATGGTAGTTGTCTGTATATTGTCAAAATGAAGTTAAATTGGTGAAAAATATGTATCAACGCTGTCATAGTCGGGATATAAAAGAAAAGTTTAAGATGCCTATATGCAGTCATTTATGTACTGACTGTGAATGTACGGTAACACCTTTGTTACTGTTACCCTCTTTGGTTATTTTAAAGGAAATTATAACTACAGAAATAAGGAAATTACAAGAGCACGTTATTATTGCTTTAATACAATTTACGTTTTCATAGCGCGGAAAAAACTATTTTTGTTTTTGCAATAATGGTCGACGTCGCCTTAAGCGGCCAACTGCGATCCAGTTGCTAAACACGCAACGCGATATGGACCGTTCATTTCGCAAGTAAAAACATAGATGTCAAACAATTAAATTAAACAGGCCAGCTATTGCACCAATTTCCGTGTCAATATCTTTTATCGCTGTACGCGAAGTCTAAATGTAGGTCTATGCGTACCATGTATTTGAAAACAACAAAAAAAATCTAATTGTTCTTCGTTTCTCTCGTTGCAGTTAACCTGACGGGCCGTGGAAAAGTCGACGCTTCCAACTTTGAACTCTTGAAAGTTTTAGGAACAGGAGGTAATTGGAGGCTCGCTCAACTGCCCCTTTCTTTATTGGTGCTTGGGTTATAACAGTCATATCCTCGTAATGTTAGATACTGACTGAACATCTACGTCGGGTAAACTGCGAATGTGCAGCTGGCCGCATGACACATGTTTACTTTGCTAATTAATGCTATTTTAGTGGACTAAATATACACCATACAGGTAGTACTTAGACATACCCTTAATTTCTGCGGTACTGTTTCTCAAAGTGGAGCAATTGTGCTTGGAACGAATATTTCATTAGGCATCATGTTTTTCTTAGCCAGCAGGAAGAAAATTTTTGTATATATCCGATTTGGTGCTTGCATATATATAAACTTCCAAAACATGCTTGATATTAACAATTTGCTACGTTTTTCAATAGAATGAAAATTTAAAGGAAAACGAGCCATTTGTATCTCCACAGATGGTTTTCTTGTTTTAAAATAGTTTTAATTTCGTTCTGGGTGCAAAACGCCCTGAAATACAAAATAATCAATTTTGTTAAAAAATGTTTTTTGGTTGAAATTGTTTGTCACGACTTTGCTGTGGATTCTTCAATATTATGCAGGCCAAAAATGACTTGCAGGACAAAAATATATGTTACAATTTGCTCGCTCTTTGTATTTTAGCCTACGGTAAGGTGTTCCTGGTTCGTAAGCTGGAGGGCAAGGATCATGGCAAGTTGTACGCTATGAAGGTGCTGAAGAAAGCGGCCATCGTGCAAAAAAAGAAGACGACTGAGCACACCAAGACGGAGCGGCAGGTACTGGAAGCGGTGCGCCAGTCTCCGTTCCTGGTCACATTGCACTACGCCTTTCAGACTGATGCCAAGCTGCATCTCATCCTCGGTGAGTTCAACTGACTGTGCGTTCAGGAAATCGAAATTTGTCACGTTCGTTTTTTAAATTCGAAATTGGAAAATTTGTGCAACGTCAAACCAGGAATTCTACATTAGAAGTGCATGTGAATTAATTTATTGATGACTCGCTGATTTTGGTTGAAATGACTGTGCAAAAATCAAACGAATATAAATGTACATGCTTACACATTGCACACCGTACGTGTTACTTGCCAGTTTGTATATCCAGCAAAAAAATCTTCGTTGCTTAAGAGAAATTATTTCGACCCTTTCAATTTCATGCATTGGCCAATTTGAAGGATCCATTTTGAAAAATAATTATCCTGATTATGACACTTTTTAACCTCTTTTTTTTGTATTTCGTTATTTCTGTAGATTATGTTAGCGGTGGCGAGATGTTCACCCACCTGTACCAGAGGGAAAGGTTCACTGAAGATGAGGTTCGCATTTATGTTGGTGAAATCATCCTCGCTCTTGAACATTTGCACAAAGTAAGCTGATGCTTTTTGTTTTTCATTTTGAGTATTTTTTACTATTTTGCATTGGTAATGTGTAATGGTAAATCAAAATCCTTTCGTTGAGGCTCATGAAATTTGTTTGGGGGGATCACACTCCGGCCGCTAACTTCTTTCGTGTGTTTGTGTTGACCAGCTTGGGATCATCTACCGTGACATCAAGCTGGAGAACGTTCTGCTGGACTCGCAGGGTCACATTATTCTCACCGATTTCGGCCTGAGTAAGGAGTTTCTGCCACACGACAAGGTGCATCGTGCCTACAGCTTCTGTGGCACCATCGAGTACATGGCCCCCGAAGTGGTTCGCTCCAGCAGTGCCGGCCACGACTTGGTAAGATCTTTGGCGAACTCCCTCACAAATGGGGAAATACAAATATACATTTATATCCTGTAACCCTTAAAAAGAATATGCAAATATTTAAATCAATTTGTAAAGTATCTGCAAATTCATATTCTTTGTAAGTTCACTAACTAGTTCTGGATACGATTGTCAACAGATGTTGCATTTTTTCAATTTAAAAATCCCTGCTTAATGCATGATGTTGTCAACATGTAGGCTGTCGACTGGTGGTCCGTCGGTGTCTTGGCGTACGAACTGTTGACTGGATCGTCGCCATTTACACTAGATGGTGATATGAACTCTCATTCGGAAATTTCCAGGCAAGTACAAAATATATATAGACCATGAAATATTGTATTTTTTATGTCTGCTTACGTGTTGTGATTGCCAGTTGCCGATGGTCAATTGTTCCTTTCCATCCATCTTTCAGGCGGATACTGGAGACCGCACCTCCCGTTCCCGATTGGCTCTCCCCGCAAGCGGCGGACTTTATCCTGCGGCTTCTGGTCAAGGATCCAAGAAACAGGCTAGGCGGTGGGCCCGACGATGCCGATGAACTAAAGTCTCATATCTTTTTCAAAGTGCGTGTATTTTTCGTCTCATTGTGACGTTGTAATGAAATGGACAAACTTGTGATGATTTTGGGAAATTGTTTTTCAATGGTCCATTTAACGAATCAGTTTGCTTAGTATTGTCAGTTTTTTTTCTTCACCAGACTAAGCATCAATTATTAACAATCAATTTAATTTTTTGCCTATTGTTTCTGTTAACCAGGACCTGAATTGGGAGGATTTGGTAGGCAAACGTATACCGGCGCCATTTGTTCCCACAATCAGTGGGGAGCTGGATGTCAGCAACTTTTCTGAGGAGTTTACTGGCATGACTCCGGCCGACTCTCCTGCAGCAGTGCCGCTTAATGTGGGCAGGTTGTTTAAGGTATTTCTAGTGGCATCACATACGCATCACGTTTGTTTTCTCACTTGTTAATTAAACCATCATTCAAAGAAACTCATTAATCATTATTTTTGGTTCCAATTTTCGCTAGGGCTATTCCTACGTGGCTCCATCGGTCATTTTTAGCGACAATGTCATCAGTGATGAGTTTTTCGTCAAACCTTCGTATGATAAACCCAGCGCCAACCAGATACGTGCTGCCAAATACATGGTATGATTGTTTTTCCAAAATTATTGCCATTTTTGGGGGCTGCAATTGTTTTATTGGTGTCTAAAAATAATTGAATATTTTGCGTTACAGAATTCACCATTCTTTCATCACTATGATCTTAACTGCGTCCAAAAGTTGGGGGATGGAAGTTTCTCTACATGTCGGTAAGTTGTGGAGCTTAAACTTTTTTTAAATGTTTTCTGAATGGTGTGATGATTCAAATCAAATTACTAATACTGCTTTTGTTTGCAGGCGGTGTACACACATAAAGTCTGGTATCGAATATGCCGTCAAGATTGTCACCAGAAAGGTGGACTGCACGCGCGAAATCAAGCTGCTTCAATTGTGCCAGGGGCATTCTAACATTGTCAAGCTGTACGACATTGTACAGGATGAGGTGCGTGAAAATATTTCTTTTGCTTTTTGTTAATTTCGAAAAATAATTGTTGCTGTTGGAGGCATTAAACCTCCTGGGTTGTGAGCGGCGCAGGTCGACTCTCAACCGTGCAAACCAGCAATATACTAAACGTAAAGTCGATGGTAGCAACGTCTAGAAGATATGTTAAATTTTACATTTAAACAATCTTCGTTGCCAAGTTTTCAAATTGTAGTCCTGCAATTCCACCATCTTAGTGAATGTCTAATAATTGATAAACATTTTCCTTTAGACTCACACTTACATCATTATGGAGCTGCTGAAGGGTGGCGAACTCCTGGAAAGAATCCGACGGAAGGCCAAATTTACTGAGCAGGAAGCCAGTCGAATAATGAAAAAGCTGGTGTCTGCCATCAACTTTATGCACAATCACAACGTCGTGCATAGAGATTTGAAGCCCGAGGTTAGTTCCAGTTCTAGTTAAGTCTTTGCTCCTTGGTTGCATGAGTCTAGCATTGTTATAACTTGTCATCTTTATCAATTTTAATCTTGAATATGTCTCCATGTTTCAAAGATTTACTTTGATAACATAGTTTTTGGTTAACACTGTATTCTTTTTTGTTTTATAGAATCTCTTGTTTGATAGCAACGACGACAGCGCAGACATTAAGGTGGTCGACTTTGGTTTTGCTCGGATCAAACCGGACAACCAGCAAGCTATGATGACGCCCTGCTTCACCCTGGATTATGCCGCACCCGAGATCCTGCGTCTGGCCACAGCCAAGGACAGTGAGGGCTACGACGAGTCGTGCGATATGTGGAGTCTGGGAGTCATTCTGGTATGGGGGAGTCACCCACTAACAGATGCCTTGCTATATCACCTACTCTGATTTAATTTTCTTGTCTTTGCAACAAAATTAAATTGTTTTTCCTAATTGCTATAATATTTTTGGTTTGGCAGTACACCATGCTGTCAGGAAAGGTGCCGTTCCACACCAGCAGTTGTCACGGGCGGGCTGAAATAACCATGCAGAAAATCAAGGAGGGTCAATTCTCTTTCGTCGGACCAGAGTGGGATGTGGTGTCAGATGACGCTAAGCAAGTCATCATGGGTAAAAAAAGCAAATCTGTTATATTCCACAATCCAGTGAACTTATAGTAAAATTGAACTTTTAAAATTATTTAAAAAAAATTGGATTGTTAGTATGTTGAAAACATTATAAAGATTTAGGGGTAACATTTCTCTTGCCCCTTTGGATGAGCGTAGAACTTTATATTTTTATAGGTTTATTTGTTCAAATCCAAAAGTTTCATTTGTACAATTCGAGATTTTTGTCTTTGTTGGTAGGGCTACTGACCATTGACCCCAGCAAGCGACTAAAGATGGAGGATCTCTGCACCAATGAGTGGATTCAGGGCGGCAAGCATCACATCTATTCGATGATGCCGCTGATGACTCCTAACATTCTCAGCAAGACCTCGTCACCTTGCTCGGCCGAGCTGTACTGTCGGGCCACCATCGACGCCTTCAATTTGGCCGCCAAAGGGGGCTTTACACTTCAGGTAAGTTCCACTTATTTTGTGCCAATCCCTTGGCAGTTATATCATTGCCAAGTCCAAATGATTGCTCACATCAATTTTTGGTTGATGTCACTTAACACTTCACTCTTCCACCAATACGCAGGATGTATCCAAGGCGCCGCTGGCCCAACGTCGCAAACTGAAAAAGAGCTCGACGGATGCACGCAGCACCAGCAGCTCCAGCATCAGCTCTGCCTCCAGCAACGCGTCGCGAAGCATGTGCCACCGCCCCAACCTCACACTCGCCATCGCTGGGTCTAGCGGGTGCTACGAGCCGAGTAGCACCAAATCCAGTGGCGGCTTTACGCCGGGCCGTGAGGGCGCCGCTTCGCGCACCGAATCGCGCTCCAGCAGCATTTTTAACTTCACTGAGGCCAGCGTCAAGGACTATCTGTCCAGCCTGTCGGAGGCTGAGTCGGGCAGCGTGTATACCAGCCGCAGCGACACGCCCTCAACCGCCGGGGATGGTGAGTCTGCTGGTGTTGCGGTGGCGGATCCAGCCACCCCATCCGACGTTGTGCCGCTCGAGGCTGTGACCGTGTCGGAGGGTCAGCGTCGGGGGAGGCATCACCGGCATCGACACCATCGACGACATCACCGGTCTGGCGAACCACGTCATCGCCGTCACCACCACCACCATCATCGTCTCCCTCACAAGTCCATGGTCACTCGGGCCATGAAGCGCAAGCTGGAGAGCCGGGAGCAGAGTGACGAGAGCACCAGCGATGAGGAGGACGAAGCAAAGCAGGCCAGGATGGCACCACCGACCAAGCGACGAAATAAGTCGCCTAATGCTGGCCCCACCGTCAGTCCGCTTATTCTGCAGAGGCCACCCAGACCTGTGGTCATCACCATCGATTGAGGTACGGTCAACGCGAATCTTGTCCCAATCTGATGTATTAATATTATTATGTTTGCCTCCGAGATTGGACACGCCCCGTTTCAATGTATGTAGAGGGGAAATTGTTTCTGTGTGAAGAGAACCTATGAACCTGAAATTCCCTTTGTTTCATGTTATCGCTTAATATATGAATAATTTATTTTGTTGTGAAAATGCAAGAGAGAGAGGTATGTGTCTATTATGTAGCCTACATATGTGTATGTAGTTTTCTTTTTTAATGTAAATTAATGGGGATGCAAAAGACGATCTATTACTCTACACTTGATGCACTTTGGTAAACGAAAAGCAAGGAGTTTCAATCAAATAACGATCAATACTGGTTTGTTGCCATTGATTTATTTATTGGCCATTTTTCTGGTTAGTCTGGAGACTGTTTCCAACCCCCGAATTCATAAGTGACATTTCTGGGACCCCGTTTCAAAAGACGTCATCCAAGAGAGCATGTTTTCCTCACCGAGCATTATGTAACATATCATGTAATAGACCTAGTCATTGATCTATAGCATAGAAAATGACTTTATTCCATGTACATAAAACAGTTGTGCGTGATTGCCTTATTAGCCTAAAAACTGCCTGCAAATCAACAATTTTCCCTCGCCACATTTGAAAATGTATATTTATTACATTTACATATATCTATCACAATGTTGTGTAGGCTGCACTCGAAAATATATATTTGTCGTTTACACACGTGATAGTTTCAAATTGTGGAATTATTTTTGTCGAGAGTATTTTTGTAAGCAGGCTTACGCAAGGTTGTGCCCGATCTCGGTGTGCATTTATTTTAGAGTCCAGACTAGCACTTTTCCGGTATTCTATGATTTTCTGTTTGCATGATAACGGATTGCTGAAAAATGAGTGCCGTTGCTTAGCACAAATAGTGGTAGTTATATTATAGGCCGCTCATAGTTCGAATTTTTTTGAACTGTTTATATTAATTTCGTAATTTTTATATCGATAAATGTAACTCCATCAAATGAACTGATATTTTTTTCTTTTCGTTTACGACAATTTCTTTACACCGGTAGCTACTCGAGAAATTAAATATATGGGACGAAATGGGTAGTGTGATAATAGACGTGACCCATTTGAATAAATATCAACAACGCAATCGTTTCATTTATTGTCAAGATCAGTTATTTAAATTAATTTTCCTGCATGTTATCGCAATCTCAGTTCAATCGTAATTGTTCCAACCAATCCAATAGAACGTTCAGTTGTGGGCAACGTTTGGTGAAAGCTTGAGGCCATGCTATTCTCGTAATATCCGTCCTTCAACAATAGTTCTAAGCAGATTGAAAATAGTTCCACGTCCACTGTTGCGTTTAACGGTCTCGACTTGGGAAGGACGCCAATTACACATCTGTGGCCGCTGACGTTGAACTGAAACTGTTCTCGCAAAGTTTCAGTCACGAAACGACATATATTTATTATCCCGCAAGCGGTAACATTATATTTTTTGTTTGATTACAAAAACGAGCGTTACAGCATTCAGTCAACTATATTGCCATACATAACTCTGGTATTCATTTGAGGTTCTCTTAGAGGTGGTGACAATACTTGTACATGGACCACGTTTCGCATGTAACTGACTTTTATAAAAACGCTCTCATAATAATTGATCTGTAAAATGTATCGCAGTGAATCATCAAATAATATTGCATATATTGTTGGTTTGGAAACTGTAATTGTTCGTATTACGTGAAATTTGGCTCTTCCAAGCGCCATCACCACAGTGTTCTCGCTCTCATATTATTGCAAGCGAACGGCCCGAGAGTTTGATCAGGGTACCGGATGTACTACCGGAAGAAGTAGACGTGCTACAAATATATAAATTTTCTTACTAAAATTGCTCAGTCTTAAATTTCGGGGAACTTTATTAGAATATACGTTTTAGTCAATATATTCTAGTCAGAAATGCAATATATCACGACCATATATGATCATACAAGCTTGATCATTGTAGCTTCACTAATTACAGTCAAGAAATTTTAACCCCTCAAAAGACTGGAAGACTTTGCTCAATAATTATGATTACACAAATTGGATACCGATTAAACCGAAAGAATATATACTGTAAATATATATTTTTTGCACGAAACTATATATTTTTGGTTTTCAAATTATTACAGTAAAAATATTTGAGGTCCAAGGTTTGGGCATGGGTTGTATGTGAGGATGTGAATACATGTAAGGAGACGATCAATTACGGTTACCCTCAATGCAGTTTCAGATTTACATTCCGAATGTGTCGTGGCAAAATGAATTTCTGGTTAGTGCCTTTTTGATAAGACGAGTAGTTAATATATATATATATATAGATATTCATTTATTAATATATAAAATTCTCATTGTATACGGCTACCAATAAGCTCACATTTCGTTATAGAAGATATCAAATATTGAACGATCACTATAAAATGCCAGCTATATATACCTTCCTTATCTGCTCGTAAATTGTGAATCAAAATTGGAAGGCCTGAATTGTGCAATATTATTACTTTTTCAATTTGGTTTCTGTACATTATTCAGCTGTTATGTAAGGTGGTTAGCCAGCCACCTTATTTTTTATTAAAAATTAAAATGCAATGGGCCTTGAAAATTTGAAATTGTGTTTTACTTTGCTTGTTTATAAATAATTACACAAGACTAATATTTGCAAAATCGGTGTTGCGGTCAGACTAGTTTAATTCAGATCGGGCTCGTATCAAATTTCGGTTTGTTTCTCTTTTGTCTAAGCGAATTCAGAGCAATATGACTATGTGTTTGTTATACCGCTCGTTTCTGGTGCAAAGGATGCCGCGTAGAGTCGATTGCAAAAATAGGATTTGCAATTGCTGTGTATTTTTGTGATTGTTTCAATTATGCGTCCGTGACATATTTTTTTCTTGACAAAATAAAAAAGTGCCTTGCATGCGTCGGTTGTGAAGTTATGATAATTGGATTCCACCACATCTGCATGTTCCACAGTGATGCATCTCAAATGTAATGTTTCATTATCGGTATGGGGAGCATTTTTGAAACTCACTGTTTCAATGGAACTTGGGTGTTTTTCTCGGCCGTTGTTGAGCAATTATTTATTTTCTTCCTGGCAACTTGTGAGTGTAGGATTTGATATTGAGGTGGTTGCCAATTTTATTTCGACGGTAATTGCAATTGAACTGAACTCTTGATTATCGATTTTGTGAGTTGAAATTGTGTATGTAACATGGTTAAACATTTGATCAATATTTTTTGGGGGTTTGATATTTTCGGGCTTTTTAACAGTCAAATGCAGAGATGAAAATACCGAATGTTTAGCTGTTTGAGCGCGAAAATAAATCATTGTATTTGTTCTCCACTATAGTACTAGAAAGATTATTATCCTTTTTATTTCATTTCACCTAAATGAAATGTACTTCAATCGTCTACAATCATCCATGCATATTGTATATTTGAAATAACGTTCAAAGAATAAACTGCTCTTTTTGGATTGAATCAATGACAAATGTAAACGAATTAATGCCCAATTTCATCAGGCGCTGATAAATTTATAATTAAATTGCATGAATAAATTTGTATACTGCTAATTTTTTTTACTTCTATCAGTCCTCGTACGCTATTTCTTTTCTCTTTAAACCTTAATGACGTCTCTCTGAAATCTCTCAGTTCTGTATCTGAAAGTCTCTTTTTAAATCTGAAGCCCAAGTAGATTGACAATTGTCTGATTTTAGGTAACTTTCTACTTAACATTCCACTTTCTACTTTTATTACACAGCTCCATATATATATATTAGCCTGATGAACCTTTTATACTGTATCCAATAGTGACATCAAACAAATGTTAATATCGTGCCTAATTTAATCGTGCAGTGAGCAAATGTAAACTACCTGCATTGCAGTTGTTGTCTCGACACCTTTGTTACCACGAAAATATTTTAATGACAAGTGTTACATGTACTATTGATGATTACGACCGTTTGACAACATTTTGTAATGAAAATATTAATTATAGCCGTACTATAAACGAGCCCGCAATTATGTCTCATTTCAGCAGGGCCTGAATTTTAACAGATATATTTAATGTTTATTTAAGATTCGTTGTTGTACATTTCTGGAGTACGGTGAATTTTTCAGGGTTTTGAGATAAAATGTTGGATAAATTTATTTCGACTCTTTTATTTTGGCTTGCTGTGTTTTATTACCAAAGAATGTGCAATCTCTTCAATCCTGGTGCAGTGTGTACAGCCCGGTTAAGTTGCAGAAATGTGCGATTAAAGTTTTTTGAACCACACGAATCACAAAAAAATGTTGAAAAGAAGTAAATAATCTTCAAAGGTTTACTGTAGTCGATGTCAGAGAACGAATAATATTGCAGAGCCGTGGCATTTAAAAAAAGCGGGGGAAACCGGATATCCTGTTTGACTTGTAGCAAGTATATTAGGCTATCGCCATCTATCGTTCGTTACTCGCAACATACTTTATGACGCAACTGCGAGACCTCATAGCCGGGCGCAGCATCTAAGAATGTGCAAAACAATCGTGACGTCATTAATGGACCCACGGCAGCCATGTTGCCCCCATACGCCATTACGCCGGGGAAAGTAAAATTTCTCCTCTTTTGATGTTTTTTTGGCAAAATAACTGAGAGATTCTACGCTTGACATGGAGACCATGGAGCAGGAAATGGAACTGGTGTCGCAGACAGTGGAGGAGATGAATTGCATCGCCGAAGTGATTCCCGAAGTGATCCCCGAAACCTCCGAGATGGTCGGCCTACTTGTGCATGTACAAGAACCTTTAGGCCTAGGCCTACAAGAATCCTTTCAAGAACCCTTGCAAGAACCTGTAGGAATTTCGGTGCCAGAACCGGTGGAGGGGTCGTCTCATTTAGACGAGTTGGTAAGAATCCAGTGCGTCCTCCAAACAGTTCAAGCAGCAAACTACGCCAAATTCTCTTTCTTTCCCAGAAGTGTTAGTGAGTGGAACAGGCTTCCCCAAGACTTAGTTCAGGCCCCCTCCCTCTCTAGTTTTAAATCACGACAACGGGCTGCTCGCGAATGGCCAGC
>JAQGBY010006417.1:0-13149 GCA_034698785.1 Mycogona germanica
CGTTTTTCGTCCGGTGCTGGCCCGGAGCCTACTTCATTATGAATTCGTTATGAATTTATTATGATTATTTTATTAAACAGATTCCATTTTAGCAACAAATAAATTTGCGTTTATTTAAGAAAACGATATTAAGGTATTTACAGTTACAAATAAGCATAAAAAGGTCTATCGACCATAGCACGGTCCGAGCTTTTGACAGTCAGGCCATGATCATGGACATAGCAACTATCTTTACTCAGCAAGAGGGTTTAAAATAAAATATTCTCGTACATAGACATTCCTTGTCCGAGTGTTTTGTCGTTAACATAATGGTCACTCTTTTAAAATTTGGCACGATTCAGCGAGGCAAAGGCTAATCTAATTCGTTGGAATTTTGGAGAAATTTGAAACAACGGCGACCGTTGTCAATACTGTGTTTTTTTGCCAGTGCTGATTTATGGGGACGATTGTTTTTGATTATCAGATTGTGTTTACTTGCTATAATATTTCTGTGGCGCTTTCTTCTCCATTTTGTAGATTCCAATTTGTAGAAAGATGTCATTTCTTTGATAGCAGAAAGATTCCCTTTTTTGTTTGTTGGAAGCTCTTTTTTATTTTGCAGTAAAATAATTAGTTCCGAGAATCGATATTTTTTATACTGCGTGTTTGTTCAAGTCTTTGCAATCAAGCGCTACGGAAAAAATCTGAATCTGATAAATACAGAGTAGAGGTCATGTCCCTTGAGTTGCAATATTTTATTGCTTGTACTCTAAGTGCAGTCGTTAATTGCTTATTTTCCTGGCGTTTTCTGGACAAGAACAGTGTAGAGTTAGTTTTAATTCTTCCATTTCTTCTCTATAGTCGTTCTGTCCCAGGGGTTGGCCACTGGGCGGATGTTTACCAGTCAATACACTGTGTAAAGCGTAGTCGATTTATACTCGTATATTGCGGTGATCGATTTCGTTATTGTATTTCTTGATCTATCTTGAAACCATTCTTCCTCTTCATTCGATGTGTGTGATCAATATTCGAACAATGTCTGCCACTTACGAACATTTATTACAGCACTCCTCCAAAAATAGATCGGATATATTTATATATATACTGTATAAGGTTTTAACTGAACAGTGAAACGCTCTATTTACGTGTATCCAATAATGCGGCGAAAAAGTTAGCTTTTCTCGCGACCCAATTTTTGTTCAGTTATATGCTGGCATTTCCCCGACCCCACCTAGCGGTGAAAAAGGAGAAAGCTATGTTATTCTCACCAAACTGAATTCCATCAGGCACGAGGTTGACGAATTGATTTTCAGTAGCTTAAAATAACCTAACCATCTACCCCAACCACCTTCCTAATGACGGAATAAGCGCCTCCTTGTGTGAAAGTGCAGCGGTGTCTCATTTGAAATGTGTGGTGTGGCGGGTTCTTATTTTAGCCTCCGAGCTTTGCTTACTCTTAGATGTGGGCGAAGCCTGTATCACTAGGTGGTGTTTTTATTTCGAACAATCTATTCAAGGAGCACTTTGGCGCGTCTTGTTTTGCTAAATTAAATTTACCCTTCGCCTCCTATTAATTTGAAGATGCGACACTCCTAACCTGAAGCGCTTCTCGGAACACGACACAGATTAGCTTTATAAGCAGTTTCATGGCAGGGGGAAGCTTACAAAGTGCAGTGACGGAAAGGCTTAGCGAGCTCGAGATTTGTGCCAAGCTCTCGAGTACCGACTTTTTTTTTTAATGAAAAAGGCATGTTTTATCTGTCGCAAGGTTCCCAACACCATTTTCAGAAATTACTATTGTTTAGTTCAAGTAATTTTGAGAGTGTTTTCGAAAGCTTGACAGTGTTCAAACATCTGTTCGAATTGGGGGATTGTTAAAATTATATTTTTTCAACATTGAACTATGCAATATAGTAAGTGACTAAAATGTGCAATTGTTCAATTAACATTCTGATCGTCCAAAGTTGCCTTATTACTATTAGGCAAAACATCCATTATGTGTTTTTTTATACATTAAAAAACATCTGCTTTTGTTTGCTGTGCCTTCATGTCTGCACACCGCATTAAAATGCTATTATAGTCCGCCTATTCATATATTTACTTTGTTGACTTCTTGGTTTTATTTAATGGGCATAAAAGTATGAGCACTTTTTCCTCGACGGATAAGAAATCCGACATAGATGGACTGGCAAAGGTGAACACGGTCGATCTTATTTGATGCCATGTTAGTATATCGTGTTCCATTTGATGCCACCCCAATCCTTCCACCACCATACCCGCATTCACCACAGTAGGTCCTTCTCCCGTCCCCCACTAATGATCCCGACCTGCACTCATCGGTCATGATCTTTTCAATTAACGTCACCATCGGTTATATCGTGTAGGCCGCGTCCTCCCCTCCCCATTTTCTTTTTCTAATCTCGCCAGACATGTTTTCATTCAATCTGGAAGAAACTTGTTGTCGTCAACTTGAATCTTTTTACTGCTTTTAATGGAGAATAAGAATACAAAGACTCTCGAGGGCGCTTTCACTTATATGGGGTGGTCATCTCTTTTGCGGTGGTGCATTGTATATAATGCGTCATCCACCACAGTCACAGTAGTTTTTTGTTTAGTTTATAATTCCAACTATGCTTTTGTATTCAGCGACTAGCTGTTCAAAGTGCACTACTTACTGCAGTTTGTTAACCATTGTGTGTTCACGATCAGTTTGTTAACCACTGTTCTATCCTAATGCGACATATAGCCTGTCTTTCAACGCAAAAGTCACAATTGTTTTAGTGATAGCCTTCTTTCGGCAGTTTTTTTTAAACCTTAATTTCTGTTTTTATCCGCTCGCACCCACTCCCTTTATACTCTTTTACGGCTAGCCAACATTCTTTTAAAATGTGCCCAATTGATGTAAATCTCGTATTTATGTGTACGGCTCGAGCCCATTCAGGAGTTTTAAACTTAATTTTGGTTTATTTATTAGCCGGTTTCTTTTCCGGATTTTATTGTCGCGCGCACGGAGCGATATTGGGATGCTATTGGGAATTAGACGTCGGCTAGGTATTTCCCCACCCGATATGTAGGCCACTCGTCTAATGTCTTGAACGTATTCTTAAGACCTCGTGCGTCGCCTTTTATCTCGTATCATCCGCGCATTTCCTTCTCTGTGAATGAAACGCCGCCCTTAGCCACACTTTCGGAATCATTTGTTCAATTGAGAGTTTCTTAGTGGACGTGACACATGCTCGGCAACAGTGGATATAATGATGGTTAGCCAGGCAGTCGGGGTTTAGAAATAATCAGATAAAGAGGAGATGATGGTCGAGAAGGCTATCGGATTATATTTTGAGATTTTGAAATCGATCATCGCCTTGGGGGGACACAAGTTTAAAAAAATAGTTAATGGTCAGTATATGCGGACGGTGTAGACTATACATCTTGGGATCTATCTAATCTGCGCCTCAAACAACAGAAAGCCGATATTAATTTATAAACTTTCGCGCGATTATGAAAGCAAATAATCCCCGCAACTCTCTGGGCAAGTGCGATGCTGCATTGGTGTTGCTCCCTGCAGTTAAGGGGGCGTGAGTATTCCGTCGATTGTCGGACTTTTTAGAAATGTAACTGTCAGATAAATTTCCGTATTGGAATAGTAATCGTTGTTTAAAAATAATTTATAAACAATTTTTTTTAAATGGATAATCAATCACTGTGCCGCTTTCCTGTTACAACTCTCATTAAAAAATTGTTCCGCTTTGTTGCGGGTCTGTGGAGGGTCTGTGGAGGGTCGGGTCTGTGGACTTCGGGGGCTTGTGTAAGCGGTAAATAGTTGTCGCTGGAGATGATAATGACGAGGCGGGTGTACAGGCCGTTAAGCGAGAAAATTTGATGGCCTTTTTTTCCTCCTTCTCTTTCCACATATCCTTCGCTCATCCGCATCCACGTCCACATCCCCATTCTATCCCTTTCCGTTTCTATCGCTCCGTTCTTATTCTCTCAGCTTTCCGCATAAATTACCAGATTACGGTAATTGTTCTTTACGACAATGCGCCGAGCTTAACTTTGTCGACTCGAGGTATTTAACTTTTGTTTGTCTAAACTGCAAGACGTTTTCGACGTCGTTGCTCCCCCTACGCTGGCTGCACCACCACCATCACCACCCACTACACCTTCCACCCTGTCTTGATTTGCTCTTCTCCAACTGACTCCCAACCACCCACACAACGAATCTTCTTGTGTTCGCGAATCACCAATTTCCACCCAACCCCACCCTCCCCATTGCTACATCTTTGTCTTCTTAATGCTGTTTTCTTGCCATCTTAAAACAAGATTAGCATCGCGTTTTCCGCTGACTAGTGTTATATTAGCCCCCGTAATCTGGGCGACCCGGCAGTTGCACCTCACCGTCACCCTTCGCCATTCATTTTTCCTAACCTCTTTATTATTTTTCGATGATGTCGAGTGGGTTGGGCTCACGACAAAAAACCAGGTACTATAATATACAGTATATACTGTGTATATTTTACTTCGAAGGAAGATGGTGTTGAGCGTGAGTTGCGAAGACGGAAGCTGAAGAACAAAATAAAAAATAACATTTGCCTAATCCTAATTTATGTTCGATGGAGCTGCTGCCTTCGGATTAGCTCAGAGTTGTGCTGTCAATTTTTTTGTTGTTGGTAGGTCTTTTCGCTTTTGGTGTTGGCGAATTTCGTGGCTGTCGTTCTTCATGTACAAATACAGTTTCAGGACGCGCCAACGATTGATTGAATTTCGAAATATGTGTTCAGTAAAATTATTTGCCATGCCTATTTTCTAAAAATCGATTTCCCTTAATAAAATAAAAAGGGATCGAAAATTAAGAATATTAATAAAAAATATTGTATTTGTAAACATAAAATAAAGAATCACTGGAAAATGCAAATTTGCATATGAGGTAATTTAGCATGACTAAATCGCAAATGTCGTTGCTATTCAATTGTTAAAAGTTTTCAATTTAGAGAAAATCACCATTTGGTTTTTTTGACTTTCCACTCAATACTTTTTCATTACAACTGCTGTGTTTATTTCGTTCAGCTATGACTGAAATTGTAGGTTAATATTTTTTTTTGAATTAACGACCAAAGTATAATTATCTCAATTTTTTTACTAATTACAATTAGTCAAAAGAAAATTGTCAACAATTAATTTATTTTGATTTATGGAAGAACCAATTTTGTGACTTGTCGCATAAAATATATTAATAATTGCTAATCTATAAATATTAATGTCTGTATTTATAATTATAGCTGTAACATTATAAGGCGCATCTGCTCGTATTTTCTTGCTGACCCTTGCATATTCTGTATCTTTGGAGTCGTTATGTGCTGTGATGACCGTTAGTGCTTCCAACCCCTGGCTCTTAATCGACTGGCTTTGTGATGGTCAGGGCAGTTAATTTATGAAACGTGTTAGCACGTCGTTCCGTCTAATAATAAAGTGTCTTTCCCCCTCGAGCTGGTCTTTAATTACTGACCACTGTGTGTCGCCATGCGTGAGTTGCTGTGGTCAGTATGGTGGGCTAGGAAGAAACTCACTAGCCTAAGTAGTCACCGTTCTACAAAAACGATTTAATCCGCAAATTCTCGTAGATTTTCCAGAGAGAAGAAAAAAGTTATATTCTGACTGAATATTTGTGTTGAAATTATATTCCGTTTTATTTTTAAAATGTTCTATCTCCCTAATTCAATTAAATGTTTCTGTCTCTTAGCATATCATATTTCTAATAATCTTCTTGGAATCCCAATCCCCTCGGAAACAAGTTGGGGATAACTGAGGTTCGGTCAAATATGGACCAATGTTATCTTTTTATTCCACGAACAAATGTAAGAAAATGTTTTAACTATTGTGTAACAAAAGGAGAATTTCTTGTGAACATTCGAGAAATTTGCAGAAGTTAAATCGACGTTGTCGTCAAGCTTGTAATATTATCCAGTTCTGTTTTCCAGCCTAACTTTTCTGTACTGACGTGTAGAATCAAGCAAATGCAAACCAGTATTTTGTTTATTATACCACTAAGGCATATTAATTATACCATTAAGGCACATTAATTCTGTTCGCATCAAATTTACTTCTAATTGCGGATTTTCCGTGACAAGTTTGAGGACAATTTGTCAAGTTTGTTGACAATCCCGGAAGGATCATGTCATCTGATCTCCCGATCAGCACCGACGCGTGACAGACGAATGTGGCATTTACATTAGAGATGCCTTCTCGATGTGATTTTTTTTCATCTTCTGGTTTTTCTTGCTTAATTGATTGATTGTGGCGAGGACGAGTGAGAGGGCGACGCGTCCCCTTCCCGACATATTGTTTGCTGTCGTCGCGTTTTGTTGTTGCGCGCGCCAGCTCGTGACCGGGCCGGCATCCTGAGCGCCGCTCCCTTTCCGCTCCGTAGGATGCGCGCGCGCGTACACCGGAAGTGCATTATCGATCCGCGGCCTCGCCGCCAATAAATATCTCCAATTGCCAAAGGAAATGACTAATACCGCAATCATATTGGGTTGCGAGTCATTCAAAGTTCTCTCAGCTGGCGTTTGAGAGGTCCGATGCTGACGGCTCAGAGTATGTGGTATATTGGCATTTCGCATTGCCGCTAGATGACGTTGCCATCGTCAACCCTTTGTCCAATGTTTGTGGTAGCAATTATTAACCATTTTTTTAAATTCAGCTTCCTAACACTGTAAGAGATGCGCAGTTTCACCTGTAGCATGGGAATTGAACCCGGTACAATCGCACAACAAATTTTGTATTTCACTCTACGGTACTAATTTAATTTCATTAATTTTTAATATGTAGTGAGTTAATATCGTCGAACGTTTGGATGTTATTACAAACACTATCTTCGCGGCACTTCCGAAATTGTTATCCAGACGACATGAAAGCGCCGCAAGCGGCGGCGATTGGAACCGCATGGTCCAAATTGAATTTTAACGCAAATAGTGAGGGCACTATCTCGTTGGGTGTTCGGCGATTTTATCCAGTTATCTGTTAATTTGTGAACAGTTCGTTCAATGGCAAACGATTGCTTGATCTTCATTGAATGTCTGTAGGATCATAATAATGTAGACATCGTTCGTTTCTCAACATAAGTGTTTTGGACGGATGTCGAATGAAGTTATGCCCCATGCTAACATGATGCTGTCAGTTTTTTTGTTTGTGTCTGGGATTTTATTCCTTGTTATTATCGCTAAAGACGCTCTTCGGAAATGGGGGGAGGGAGGAGACGATAACAAGGTGGTGATGATGACCAACGAACTGAATAACCTAGACGCACCGACCCTTTAGGGTGCCACTAATGGTGACTTCAGTTTTCTCGTACAAGGTTGCAGCGTACCTATGATCATTAATTTATTCCAGTGAGTTTGAATTAATGTAGTGTAATGTTCTTTTATCACGACTGTTTCTAATAGATAGTATTGCCGATCGCAAGGCCAGTCTGTGTCCGAAATTCAATGTAAGTTTGAGCGACTGATTTCGGTGGGCTCCTCAAAATTGATTGGATGATTATCACATTGAACGTCACAAAATCAGTCAATGACCTCAATTTTCAGTTTGAGTGAAGGTTCGTCTAAGCTTCATAACCTGTACTTTAGACCTTCTATCCTCTTTGGTGTGTGAACAGTAGTCAAGGACCGGTATTAGCCACTATACAATGGCACAACGGGCGTCTTTATTGCCACACTATTTTCGTCTGCCTAGTCCGTCTGCCGTTGTCTGGGTCAGCAAATATCTAGTTGTCTGGAAACGTATATGTTCGAGTGGTTTTCGTGCCGGTCGGCTCCTTGATCGATTCTCGTCGGCATCTAAAAAAAAACTTGACGACGTTGTATTGTCTTTTGGTGAGCACAACGTCCAACCGATACCCTCCACCTCAGACCTCATGAATTCATCAAGAACCTCACCTTATTTTATGATATGTACAAATTTATTAAACTATAATTTACTTTTGCTTAGCTGTGATGACTGGTCTTTCGTGATTTTGGTGACGTCACGATTTCTGCGCCCCCAATTAATCTATGTGTTTTTGATTATCCCATCATATTCTCCCTGGACTCACTCTGAAACTGGACGGTTTAGAAATGTATGTGATCGTTGTCTATAAGCTTGTATCGATACTCAATAATGCGCAGATTTTTTAAAAATCTGGTAAATGAGTGAGTGAACGGTCTGCCCAAATCTGACACCAATAAAATTGCAGGGACTCATTGGTTAAGTAGATCCGAGTCGCAGTTTTCTTGCAGGAATACCGAAACTCCCAGAACGATGCCATTTGAAACGTAGGTGCCTCGAATCCGCTACTATTTGGCGGCAGGTGACGCAACTATCGTTCGCTCTTCACGGGCCGCCGCGGCGAGAGCGAATGCCTCGCGCGTAGATTCTGACATTTCGGATGTTGACCCGCCGTCATTACGGCAGTTGTCATGGCAACCATCCGCCGCTACTATTGGGGATGGCGAGCAACGAAGAAGAGAATGCGCTCGCGTGTGCTACGAACTGCGCATGCGCGCGCCTCATCGCTCTCTCAGATCCGGTGCACATGGCATCTCGTATTTCGGCACGCAGGCACCGAAAAGCCGTCTCCAGATGCACAAATGCCCATTCAATTGGATTTTTTGGCTGAGAAACCGCGTTTTTCATGCTGTTGGCTGAGAACGGTGATTTTTCTGACGTTTTCAGAAAATTGATTTGTTACGATGAATATTAATAAATTGAAATTGAAAATTGCTACAGAATTTGACATTCGTGTTTGTCGAAATTAGCTATGTATACAGAGTATATATTTATTTAAAAAAACAAAAATCAGTATTATTTATTGTTAATATTTGCCTTTTGTCCTGTGCTGTCCTGTCATTGAGCCACCAACTAAATGGCAAAACGGCAAGCATGTTGGTCCGCGTATGAATCAACATTGCAGCGCCGAGAAAGAACAACGGAGAATACGGCAAATCCCAAACGAGGCTCATTTACCAGTTGATAAACTGATGTTCAGCGGCCATTACTCCCATATCTTTCAAGTTATTGCTAAAATATTTTTGGAGCCCTTGCTGTGTGTGTGCATGTGTGAACTATTTCGGTTGTCGAGAACCGCGAATAACTCAAATTTGACTCGACCGACAATTCGTGTCTGGGAGACCGTTAGTTTTCCAAGAATTCTACCGCTCGTTTAAACACTTGTGGGGCCGAAATCATCAACAGCGATCAGTAATAGCGTTTAATTAGAAACCGGATGATTTGGCGATAAAAGCTCACCTTCTGTATTTTTAGACAATTAAGACAACTACTGTCGGCTAAGTCTCTAAAGGTTAAAATCGTCATATAAAGTCTCTATATCGTATATTTATAATTTTCTATTTGTGTGCCTGTTAAATTTGCCTATTTTAAATTGAAATAATGTTGATGACTGCAAATAATAGCAGTTTCGACTTTTCAGTGCGAAATGTAACACTTGTTGAAGGCAATTTCAGTTTTGAAATAATAATTGCTTCTGTTTTGGAAATCTCGGAAGTTAGAAAAATATAGAGAATAGGAAAGATAAATCATCAACAGAAACTCTACAATAAGAAAATATGTTGTTGCTACATATCTGTTGGTCGGTTGTTATGTAGGAAATTGAAAACAGTTTTTATATACGATCCAATACAAAGGTATTCTACTAATTTGAAGACAAACAAATATAGTTTTTATTTTAATTTTGGATTAATGTTCACCAAATCGTTATTTCAACAACCTCACAAATGGCTTATGAGGTTATGAGACGGTTGCGGAACATATTAATCCGGCCTCAACTTAATATAGGCTAATTCATAGGGATCTTGTTGGTGTGGCTGGAAAATATGTTAACTGGTGTTATATGCGCTATCGAAGGCAATTAGGCGGCGGCAATAAATTCTAGCCGGAATTGATGACGCCTCACCACTCCCACCCCGCCCTCCGCCATTCGCAAATTGTATTCGACGTGGTTGACCCCAGCGATTCTAATTAAAAATTCCTTGGTCCGCTCCCCGAATACGGATTGGAATATTAATTAGCGAGCAGCTTTCTGTCTCTCGTTAGCTCTGCCAGGCGGTGTTGGTGTCTCCGTTGAACCGAACGCGGAACCTCCAGATGGAACCTTATTGATGGATCCATGACTCGATATGTATTCGTCGAATTCCAGAAAGATTCTCGGGGGATAGGTTCTTCCGTGAATCCATTCGGTTGAGCAGTTTCCCTTATAGAAAACTTCATAAAGACATTAGACTTTGTTCTAATGTTGAGATTTCCTATTTTTACTAGTGTGCACGTTTGCCCTTTGATAATTGGTTTGTTATCTCTGTAAAAAGTGGACTGCTCCCATAGGTTTAATTTGATTGCATGCCCAAAAAAATTAGGTACATGCATTAAGAAAAAATTAGATTTGACTCAGGGCAGCGCCAGTTTAAAGGTGAACTGTGTGGCAAAGTCCATTGAGAAAAATTCATCCCAAAATCAACAACCTGGAAGGTCTAGAAGCGGCAACTCATAGGTAGACGCGTGTGTAAAGTTGTGTAGTTGCATGAAAGTTTTAATGTTTTCCCTGAAGCGCCCATCGAATATTGCAGTTTATTAATCTGGCTAATAGGTGTGACCTAGTTTTCGTATAAGTTCTCGGCGAATCTAGTAAACACCTGATAAATCTACGACGTAGAAGTGAGATGATCTACTCTACATCCACTCATCCCTTTTTGTTACCGTTTTCCAGGTAACAGTTCATATGTCATAGACTAATTCAGAAAATATTTCATGGTGGTGAGAGAAGGGGCGTGGTGGGGTTGTCCGGATAGGGGAGGAAAACTCAAATTACAGGTGGCGCCTTCCTGCGGCGAGTGTAATCTCCTGTTTTCGCCTAGTCATACTCATTGGCTAGAATTGGCGCGACAGTTTTCGAACACGACGATGGAACGCAGGGCGCGTTCGCTTGTCGCGGCAGCTTTCCGTTATAATCGTGCCGAACGTGTGAATGGTCGTTAATGTGACGCCATCATGATTTTACTCACGCACCAGGCATCGGTGTATACATTTCGGGCACCCTACAAACGACGGGAGGTCCTCTCTCTTTCCGAAATATTAGTTCCACTTGCAAGAGACTGCACACGATGATTTACTAGGTTGAATGAAAACTAACCCTGAATGACTTTCTGGTTTACTCATTCTTGCCGCTAGCTTAAGAAAGGGAATCCTGTATCTAGCCGCTAGCGTAAGAAAGAGAATCATGTATCTAGCCGCTAGCGTAAGAAAGAGAATCATGTAATTCATTTTTTTAAAATTATTTTCTAAAAAAAGTATTTTGTGTCATTCTCTGATAGGCTGTATCATTCTTTGTCATTCCTGATATGTTGTATCCAAATGCATAGTTGAATGTATCCAATATGATTGCAGATCCGGGGATGGGGAATCACCAATTCTGGAGTATGATCCACATTCCCGATAGCATTGATGCTGCATTTATTGTCCGATGGCTTGATATTGACTGCCACAGTATGTTAGGTCGAAGTAAACTTCAGCTTTATTTGTCAAGTTCTGAGCTTCTCTCATCTGACGCCAAATTTTGTTTTTGCGATGTTCATATCGTGGAGCCCTCATAAAGTGTTCTTTCAATGGAGGGCTCCTGCGCAGCTGGAAAACCTTATATTTTGTTTAAATCAACATACATACCAAAATATAAGGTATGTAATTCTTTTTCCAGTTGTTGAATTAAAATATATATATATATATATCAAGGCGGTTTCACTTTAAACCTTACGATGGCATGATGTGCAAGACATTTGGTAAATTTGTCGATTTTGATATGTATTGATTAAATCAGAAATTCAAGATAAATTTTTGTGAAAATCAGAACATTTTGTTTAAAATAGACGAATGCAATCTAAAAATGGAAAATGAAATAAACAATTCCACTCAAACATTTTAAAATTGGAAACGATAGTTGCGCCATCTTCCTTTGCGCTAATGTTTGTTGGTTAATAAACGCAATTTAAAAGAAAAAATCGTTTGAATCCCTAATTCGTCAAAATAGCGTCCTCAATTGCCAACAAGGGCAGGCCTAAGCGAATAAAGGCGGCCGGCCACCCACACGTTGCGTACTTGTCTTCCCAGCTCACGTCCCACTAATATCCAGCGTCCTTTCGTCCCGGGAATTTTCTTTTCGCCCCACTTTGGCCATAGTCTATTCCCGGATGGCTACTACCAGCTTTTCCCCCGTTCTACCCCGTTCCTTTGACGTATTAACCCCCCCCGTCCCTCCCCCCGTCCCTCCCACCTCCATCTTTGCCATCTTGGGGGTCCCTGTCATCCTACGATGGCCGTTAAACGTGTTTCCCCTTCCCCATAGCACCCGTATTGGGTGGACAGTCTGGTGTAGCCATGGTGACTCGGTCGTCGAAGCCATTACAAAAAACTAAAAGCATCTGGCTTGTCTTTAACCACTTGTCCAGAAACTAGTCCCCAGACGATAGTCGTCCTGCACATGCCCAATTTTTCGTTTTCGGTTTCGCGGGCTTGCCAATCGAAGGCTTACCGTTTGACTTGGATGTGAGGTGTTGGCGCGATCCCAGTGCCAGTTTCTCACATGGTGGTGAGGCGAAGAACTGTGTTCTTCTCAGTCGGAATCATTATTTTATGGAAACGCTCAGGTCATATCAGTTCGAAGCGTACAAAAGAGTGTCCTCAAAGTATTCCAATTTTTTTCCTGCGATTCTGTAAAAAATAGATTTGAGTTTTGCGATAGTTACGACTCGTTTAAAGCATTTATAATGTTGTAACATTAATCTCTAGGATGTACTTACTTAATTTGATTTTGTGGTCACTTCACATTGGAAGAGCAAAATATCGATAAAGTATCCATCGTAAACATCTCTGGACACCATACTTAACCTCAAATTAAAATGCTCTACCTTGGTAAATATTTTATGAAATTATTTAAAGCCATTTTAATTTTTTTCGGGAGATGAGGATGTGAGAGGACTTGGCAAGTGTGATTCGTCATCGTTCTTGTTTCACGTCAGTTGCAGTGGTTTTCATTTTAGTTTATTCTTATTAAATAATAGGTATTGTCGTGATCTTGGTAGTTCTCCAACTGCCAAGACCAATCTGTAGTAAACTGAGAAGTAACAAATGGGTTTT
>JAQGBY010006418.1:0-13149 GCA_034698785.1 Mycogona germanica
TGCGTTTATCGCGTGTCATCGTGTAAACGTAAAATAGACGGTAAATTTAAACAATTAATTTTTTATTTCATTGGTGGCAAAGCCGGGCACCATTCTTGTATAATCATATTTGTAGAAAAATATTATGAAACTTACGTTCCTCCGTAAATCGACCCCGGGATCACTCTCCATAGTTGCAAAGGAAGTATTTGTTGGCTCTCAAAGTGGCCCATCCCACACGAAAACAAAATATCCAACTCACAAAGGGCGCCGCAAAGTAGGTTATTTGTTATTAAATCTACTAAACCAATTCGGATCGTGACCGAGATTAACTAAAACAGTTTGGCATCTGGTAGATGACATATGATGAATGTGGTATTATTATTATTTCTCGGTACTGCTTTTGATGTCTATGGTGCGAGTCTATTTTTAGTAGCTAATGGAAGAAAGTTGCGGATGCGCGATGGACGTCTTTATTTTGATGACCTCTTGGTGCTCTCACGCCAGTGTGTCAAACGTTCTGATAACTGTGCGGTCGGCAGCTAATCGCTAATTACAAACGGTGACCCCCCCGACCTCGCAGTTATACTGCTTCCACAACTAACTAGCCCGTGTTTCGAGGTCGTCTCGGCCTCAATCCTAAACAGCAGATCAAAAAGAGATTTTTAAAAAAAGACGACGGACAAAATATTGAGTAAACACGATGTGATGGCGGTGTACTATTCAATATATTGATGAGAAATTTGATTCCAGTTGCGGTTGACCCATTTCGATTGGCGGTTTTGAATGTACCGACCGGTTTTAATTTTCCTATGAATTAATTAGACATGCAGATTACGGACTTTGCCGACATCAAATGCAACATTCTAAATATTTCGTCCTGCAACAGTCGCACAGTCCACCGAGAGAACGTTTAAATAATTTCCACCCGAACTGAACGATATTCGAACATTTTACTCTGGAGCATGATCTGGGTGACTATTAATTTCATAATTAATCCCATACATTCTGGATTCGAACCTAGGAGTTACTCTCTCTTGGTCCGTCCCTTTTCCAACAACTCAAAGGCCATCAGTGTCCGGTTGCTACTGAGGAGGTCCTCCTATCTACACCTGCACAGTGCTGCAGAATACGTTTTCCTGCCACCAAGGTGATTGATTCTGAATTTGACATCCAGTCGATCGACTTTCGACACAGTGTGATAACCTCGATGTGTAATATCCCCCGAAAAATTCGATCGACCGCGAATGATAGAACGAGAAGATGGTACACTCACAATCGGAGTTGCTAACTGCATTCAACTCGGTCTGCTGGTTGGTTGCATTCACAACCACTATCTTAATAGCATTTCTTGACGAAGAAGAAAAACAGAAAAAGTGGTCTTTCATGTTGGTCATGTTATTTTGTGCAAAATTTATCGTTTGTGACGCCTGCGCAAGCGTCGTGACTGTTTGCCCATGTTTCGTGTTGTGGCCGCAGCCATTTCAAGTTCATTCACACCGGGAGCACATACTGAAATCGAGATGACTCCTTTTCGCCGGGTCGGCACCATCCAGCTCAATTTCCATAGAACCGGATCACTAACACTTTTTGAAGCTAAACTTTTG
Organism: Mycogona germanica; assembly: GCA_034698785.1. Classification (NCBI taxonomy): domain Eukaryota; kingdom Metazoa; phylum Arthropoda; class Diplopoda; order Chordeumatida; family Chordeumatidae; genus Mycogona; species Mycogona germanica. The sequence goes on from JAQGBY010006418.1 coordinate 1,587, forward strand.
TACGAAATAAACGAGGTTTCTCCCAAACTTTTGCCAATTATCGGGCAACTACCGTCAACTATCGGTAAATATTGGTAACTATCGCCGCCATCTTATCTTAATACATTCCCGGCGATACTCAAACGATTCTACTTTTTACTATCGATCACTTAACGTCCTTCCAAATATGTCAATTTTTCATTGCCAAAATGTGTATTTAGCGAAATAATTTTTTGATCAACTAATTCATTAAATCGCGAGATATTTAAATAATTTGTAGCAATTGTGTTAAAGTGCACAATTGAGATGAGAAGGAATTGTCATTCGTGAGTGCCAAGTGCTTTTTTGTCGAACCACGGACGAGCGGCACGTGCAGGTTATGTTCAATGTCTAAACGCACCTTGCTAAGTTCTAAGGTATAAAAGAAGGACCATGTGACGTCAAACGCTAGGTGGCGCGGCGGTCCCGTCCCCCCCTCCCTGGTTGACTAAACAAGATGGCGGAAGTATTTGCTCTTTGATTTTCTACTGGAATCGTAAAATAAGGTCTAGATATGATGAGTGAAATTGCACGATTAATATTTGAAATATAATTTAAGATTTGATTTATTCGGTTTTTCCGGTTAACCCTAGCATTTCATTCAATTCTATTTTCGGTTGCCGGTTAAGCCTAATGTTTCAGGTACAGATTGGACGTAACGAATGCCCGAAAAATGAACCAAGCGGCAAATGGTTGCATTTTAACAAATCCAATCAATAATCAAGCAATAACAGTCACTTTTCTTCTATCCATCCCCTTGAAGCCCTTATGTTGCCAAATGATGACGCCAGAACGACCGATGGCTCGCGGCAATTGAGTCGGCCGCCATATTGGTCTGGCGTCCAAAGGGTGAAACATTACCCGAATACTAGATGAAGTTTAACTTCTGTCGCGCGTAATCTTTACGCACACACTTTTTTTCCTTTTTTATTTATATATACTTCCTTTTTAAATTGTTGACCTCGTTCGCCTACACTCGCAGTAACAACTTCGGAGACCTCTCATTTGAGGTCTTGCCGTGACCGATGAAACGTATTTCAAAAGTTACACTATCGTCATATACACGTATGTTGGGAAAGATGATATTTCTCGATAAGAATTCTCAAACCTGCTGACGAATACTTAAGGAAATGCCAGTTTGCGTGTGAACAGCCTGAAGGAAGGATAATCGGTTCGTGCAATGTGAGACCAATTTCAAAAACAATGAAAAAGAAAATTGGTAAGATTTCATTTTGTTTCAAAAGCAACGAATATCACAACAGATAAATTATGTGGAAAGTGTTCTGGAGCACGCCGAGATAGATATCATTTTTAAGAAGTAAATTGAACTTTAATTTCCAATTGAAAGTGTCAGACATCATTCTATCAGACATCATTCTACTATGTTCCGTTTTTATTGGAAATTATAGTTCAATAATCCACCATACCCTGGTTTTTAATGCACGGGAACTACTAGTACGCCGGGAATCGAAACCGGTACCGTCGCATCACCAGTCTGTCTAACCAACTGAACTTCGAGGAGCGCTTCAGGCTCTTGAGAAGTTCTCGGTATTTTTTTTTTCTGAAAAGATTTATAGAAAGTAGTGTCAGCTGTGATTTATTTCAGAGCGTATTTTTTTTTTGACAAAGTCTGTCTTAATCTCTCGTACAAAAACGATGTTGCTGGGAGAGTATCGACTTCGCAAACGTCACTCCTCTTTCTTTCTTCTCAGTTTAGGTGGCCTGGCCTTCTAGATCCCTCGCAGGACGAGCCGTCATTTGTTTTCGTGCCGGGACGGGCACCCATCTCCAATTTCTCTCTCTCTCTTTCCAGTCCGCTCGCGCCGGATTATGTGAGAGTGGAGTCGAGTGAGTTGGGGTGAGGAGGTGTATCGCCACTATTCCGCCGTGGGCCGTATTTTATTATTTTTTTCCCTACTCCGGCAACACACTACTTTCACCACACAGGCCACCACCACCGCATCTGCCGAATGTTCCAGCCGCCGCTGCTCGTGTCACGTCACAGAGTGTACAAACGTGCGTGCGTGAATGGCTGTCGGCCAAAAGTGGGCGGCACACTCTGGTCCTCCTCGATCGACGAGAGCGCGAATTCTCTCTCTCTCGTCCCCCCCCCCACCACCACCCCTCCTCTATCCATTCCCCCCCCCATCCTCCTCCCATGTGCTTCCGTTCGTCGCCATCGGCTTACGCGTTTTCTCGAGTGTGTTGTCGTTCCTCCACACGCGTTTTACGATTGTGCGTGCGTGTGTCCCAGACGCCAGTGAGAAACCCTTATCAGCCGACGGTACGAGACCGGCATCATCGAAAAACCCGTCAATGGAGGAGGAGGAATCGAACGGATGAATGGACGGACTGGTGTGAGGGTCATCATCGTCTAGGCGTTGGTGTGTTTTGTTAAGAGGCGCGAGATCTCTCGCTCTCTTTCTCTCTCTGTCGGTGTCTTAGCTGTGTCGTCCACGCGCGTGGACAAAACGAAAGGGACATGACGACACACAGAAGAAGTGCGATTTTGGTGTTTAGCTCGGATTGGTGACCTCTGGAGTGATCAAAGACTTTGACCGTGATTTATCGTTTCAATCGAATCGCAACTGCTCTTTCGAGTCTTCAAGATCGAGTCTCGTGGCAATGATGGGCACCATCGTCAACGTGACAACTGGTATTCATGGCCAGATGGACCCAGGATTATTAAATGACGTTATCGTTTGGTCGAATCACCCCCAGAACTGTCGGCGTCAAACGTTAGCGATGGTACTTTAGGTTTCGTCAAAAGATCTGTGACGCTCTTTTCGTGTTTTCTGACTGATCGCTTCTAGTGGACATATCGATTCGTGATCTTCGTATTCCGCGAGTGCCGACTTCGCCAAAGGATTAACAGCGGTTTCAGTCGACTCCAAAGACATTTACGAAGGTAAGGGCCTTCATTCACCAATCATTGATTTCACTCTTTGAATAAACTCGCCGGATGATATTTTCTTGTGGATGTGTTGGCATTTTGCCATGAACAGGTTTACCAGTCCGTTGCAACAATGTCGAATGTCAAAAGATTCCTCACAAAAACTAGAATGTATATGTCTTGCTGAAGACCTCTGAATTTACCTCTGATTTGCCTTGTTATTTAAATTTACTGATGTAACTTCAATACACGATACAATGTGCCCCTACTGAGGACTGTGTGGTGAGGAACACCCCGAGACCAAAGAACGAGATCCTACGCCGGGATTCGAACTCTGAGCCGTGGCACCACAAATATCATCGACAAAATCTGCCGTTGAGCATCAGAACAAAAAATATTTTTTTGTATTGGTTCTTATTTTAAACGTCTAATGAAATAGAACCTTTCTTTTGATCCAATCCACTTACTTCACACACACTCCAGTAATAATTACGCTGATCACCGCATCCACACTTTCGACCATTCTTGCACTTCGTACGCAATCTGTTGACGTCATTTCGTTTGTTGTGACTTGTGAGAGTGTTGTTGCTGCGAGTCTGGGCGAAACTGTGTGAAGCCGCTCCCCAACTTGCTAACGTCTGATCTACGAGATGTGTGTGTGTGTGTGTATTCGTAAATGATGTGGCGGTTCACTCTATGGGAGCGCCGAAAACGACGCCGGAAGTCGTTCGTGCAGCGCTCATGTTTACATTGGCACTCGTGGGTGGTGGGTGGCGGTGGGAGAACTCTTTTGATCCGACCGTCTCATCTACTTGGCTGAGGGTGACCAGGGGAGAGGGGGGATGATCACTCTTATTCGTTACTTCACCCCGCCCAATTTTTTTCGTTCACCTCTTCTGACTAAATTAGAAAAAATATTGTTCCAGAAACCTAAATTATAAAATGTAGAGGACGCCCCCCCCCCTCCGAATTGTATACACGTGAATCAGATAATTAAAGATAGTCACAGATAAATATTAAAGAGGTTGTTGGATCGAATTTTGGCAATAAATTTATTTTGTGGGTGTCCTGCTGTGATAATCCTTATTAATCCGACCTTCCCTCACAGCATGTTTTTGAATAAAGTTAGCGTCAAGATAGACAGGGACAGGCTGGATCTTGACGACGACCCGGGGAAGACATTATTTTTTAGTCTGGTACAGAAATTCCGTTCAATGTCACGGACAGAGTGAGAGTTTAGGAGTCGTTTCCGCCACTACTCGTGTGCTGTACTTGACTTACCACGCTCCTCAATTAGCCATGGTTCCTTCCTTCCTTCCACCATGCTCGTGTGGGGGGTGCTCGATCCTCCAACACCCAACACTGATAAGGCGACGCGTGCCCCCGGCACAGAGATAAACTTGTTCGCCACCAGTTATCTTACAATCACCCCCTCTATTCCACTTCCACCCCCGTCTCACTCAGCCCTACTTGGCGCGACTGGATTTGCAAGGATAATTCATAATTAGTTGGGCTCTCTGAGCACTGGCCAGACCAGTTCAGCTGCCAGAGAAGAATTATCATCAAAATCAACCCTCACACCCAACAATTCCATTTAGCCAGCTATTGATTCCAAAAAAAATTGCTTTGCTTATTTCCTCTGTCAAGAAATTTCTTAGTATTTGAGAACAGTGTACAATGTCAGTATTCTATCACCTGAGGCTAGGGTGTATATTTATTTTATTTATTTTTATTGGGCAATTTGCTGTGGGGGTTTCTGAATGTGAGCAGTCAAAGTGAGTGTCTTTTTTAAAATATGAATGGAAATTTCAAACACTGTGATGATCGGGCCTGTCGCAGCTCACTTGGTTGAGACAGTTGTGTGAAAACTGTGGCTCGGCGGTCCCGGGTTCGATTCCTGGTGGCTCCCCTCGCATAGTGCCTAAGCACAATGAGGGGACGTAACGCCTGTAGTGCGGTTGACTACAGTTGATCGGGAAACAAAAAAAAACCATAATACAGTACAGGTGACAATTGAAATCAAATTTAGTGGAGAATTTTGAATTTCCTAGCCGCTGCTTTCAAGTCGGCTTTAACAAATTTGGGCGCACTCGATTGATTCGTCAGCAGGCAGGGTTTTTTTTATGGGCCACCCTGTATTTCCTTATTTAGGCTAGAGGATGTTCATGTAATACTTGGTTCGCAAGTACTTGTACAAATCAGATCAGCTGTAAGGTACTGCTGGCCTCTATGTCGTACAAGTGCTCGTTTTGGCCAAAAAAAGTGCCGAAACTTGTTGACAAGAAAATTCCCCTCTCTTCGCTGTTGTGGCACGTTAGTCTATTTTTTATTTCTTTTTTGCAAATCCGAGAGTCTTGTAGCACGACCTGTCAGTGCAGAATCCTAGTTACGAACGAGATCGTCGTCGGATCTTCCTCGGTCGTTACTGCACAACTACGCCTAATTCATTCTGACAGCTTCAGGGGTGACCTAATTGTAAAGTACGGGTATGTATGTGTGTGCTCAGTTTTCGAACCTGCACTCCATAAAATGTCCTCCTAATGCACGTACATGTGTACACTTTCCTGCTTCTCTGACCGCGGTTCTGCTTTCGCAACAATTTCAGTAGACATCACCAATTTTGTTTAGCATTTATCTTTTCTCGAGAATATATTTTCTTAAATAAGTTGTGTACCCGTTACATATCACAATATGTACATTCTCCCGGCATTGGTTTTAACGTCTAATCGGTTTGCAGTGTACGCGAGTCCGACAGATCGAAAACCGAGAATACGTTGGTCCTGTTGTCGTCAACACGGATTGCGGGGTTGCGTGCGTAAATCTTGACACCGTCGCGAATGTCTAAAAAGAGGGATACTTGTCGCCCTACTTGGCACTCGTGTACGCGCGCAACAGCCTCTTGTGTGTGTCACGCCTTTGATGTCGATGCCAGCAGACGAGAGTGCCGCCAATCACACCATTTGACACGCGACCACTCGACGACACTTTGTCATCACACTCTTACTTTTTCGAAATAAAAAAAAATAAAATAAGACGTCTTTATTATATAGTCTTGTGAAACGGTCCTCTCTCTCTCGTATCTTAACAGAAATTCTATCGATTTTTAAGTACAGGACCAAATTATTCATTTTGTGGGCGCTCGTTGTCCGATCCAAATTTATTCAGAAAAAAATCAGAATATCATTTCGTGAAATTCACTGTAGTTAAAACACGTAAAAACAATCATTGGAAATATTAAATTATATCAATATGTTAATTTGAAGAGTAAGAAGTGATAAGTGTGGTTGATCAATATCCCAGTTTTAAAATGTGGGCGTTGACCTTTCCCCCTGTTGCGACTGCAGCGCCCCTCTCGCAGTTGATCAGCGTTTTTAACGTTATCCATTCCGCAACAAAAAAGACGTGTTCCAAGAAGATTGCGGTGTCGAGTTACTGAAAGAAAGCACCTAAAACGCGTGTCTGTTGTTGGCTTGTTGGGTTCTGCAGCAGGGATCCCACGGCGACAGTCTCCTAGAAGCAAATCGCTTCCAAACATATGGTGTCGACACTCTTTTAGGGGGAACGTTCTAGCACCTTTTGCCTTAGACTCTACAGCTTAACCAAAACTTAAGTAAAGTTCGCTAAAACGCTTTGTCGTATATTTATAAAAACTGAACCAGTTTAGAACCTCATTCCACACCTCTTAAGGTTGGTCAGAGGTTATCAAGTTGCGTTAAAGAAACGTCAAATCTAGTTCGTTTAATTTTTATTTCTGATCACGATCTTGTTCTATATTTTGTCGTCTCTACTTATCTTAATGGAGATATGTGAAAGTGCGAACGAGAAAAAAATATTGCTAAGGAAAACAAATAATTTACAATATAAATTCTGGTATAAACAGACACACGACAAAGAAAATTCATGTTACCGAATAATACATTTATGTTATGCGAAAAACTGATCAATTTAGGAAAGACAATGACAATGAAATTCAAATTTTACAGAATACTAATTGAATAAGAGCGAAAATTGATGTGCCAATCACTAAAACAATGCAACAACGTCATGCTATTCAAAATAACAAAATCACAAATTTCACATGTCTTGCCGTTTTACTGGCGAAAGGCGGCGAGCTCTTGGAAGTGGGGAGGGTGGAGTAAATTTTTAGGCGTTTTCGGAAGGGTGACACCCTACGTATTTGAACTAGTCAAAATGTACGAATTGCGATAGTCGATGACCTGTTGTTGAACGGCTTTGGCACTGCTGCAGTCAGTGTCCGGATCCTAGCGATAGTTCTTGTTCCGGCGCTCCTCCGCAATCAAGGCCGGGTGTATTCCACGGTGCATCCGTACCGGAGACTTCACGACAACGTATGTTTTTTTCCGCATCGAGACCTTTCGTAGACCAGCCCTCCGTGTGGCCAGGGCAACCTGAATAGCATTCGAAGATTGGCGGCGAGGGCGACGCGGTGACACCGTTTTCAACTTCCTGCCGAACAGGAACATGTTGGTCATTTTCGAAGAAAACTTGGACTCACACTCGGTTCACACGGTAGATTTCAATCGAGATTGTCCGTTTCAGGAAAATACTTCACAGCTTCGGCAGCAGGAAATTCTTGATACTTTCGTTTACTTTTTTACTCTTACTCGGTAATTTTTTTTTAATGAAAAGGCGCGCTTTTTTGTTGCTTTGCGAGAAGATTTGTCGACACGTCCAAAATCGACAACGAATTTTGATCAAATGAAGAAAAAAGATGGCGGCATTCGAATTCGAGATTACGTGTCGCGAGTCACGTGATTCGCGTAGAGGTTTTTGCGAGTGATGACGCTGCAATATTCTAGTTGCACTCACTGGTCATGCATTTTTATTCACGCATGCTTGAGCAGGGTGCGTTGAGACATTGGCTTTCGACGCGAGTCCGTGCCCAACACGCTCGAATGGAAATTCGGTGCTGGAGAGGGGTGCGTTTAACTTTCAGTTTCAGTGCTATTCGGCCACTCGAAACTCCTACAATGTCGAAGGCGCATTTGCCTCGATTTCAAGCACAATTCAAATTCCCAAGTATGCCCTCAAGTGCGATTCTAACTAGGGTATAATCGCTTCGTGGAACTTGTCATTTTGGTTAAGCCTAACGTATGCCAATTTGAAAACGTACTTTCATTTTCAAATTGACACGCTGGAAATTATGAAAATTTCAATTTTTCTCGCAGCTGATATATAAATTTTTAATCAAATCTTGATAGATTTGGGAAACTGTTTAATTTCTGAAAATAAATAGTCCAATGCTTGTTTGTGCACGCAATACTTGGTTATTTTAAAGAGCAGCTGTTACATTTTATTTCGATGAACTTTGTTTCTTCTAACTACGAATTGCGAGATATTCCAAATTTTAAATGTTTCATAAAATTGCGAATCGATTTTTTTAATCAACTGTAGTGTATATCAAAATTGATACCACCCGTAAAATTGGTAACAATTTTTTTAAATAATTTCTTCAAATATATTGTTGGGTTTTACGAGAGTGTGGGTGGGATCAATCAATTTTAATTAGTCGTTATGTTTCGCAAATTTCTATAGTTTTGTACATTTATTTCCGAGCACCGCCAGCTCGGACGTCGTCGTTCCCCCAGTCATGTTCAGGTTTTGATAAAGTTATTGGCCCTCGTTTTATTTTGATTTGCCATATATTCATAAAAACTGAACCAATTTAGATCCTAAATTCCAAACTTCTTTAGGTTTCTCCGTTGGTTCTCAGTCAGGTAAGTTGCGTTTGACTAACTGATTATTAAGTACGTAACCACTTGAATTTAGGAGGATACGTTGAGAAAAACACCCAGACCATTGTTATGTTGGAGGGCCCTATAGAGGGCGCAACTAACGCCGACTAACCTCGCACCAGCGAAACTGTCCCCGTGTGAACCCGACTCGCGAAATGTGAGAATCACGATCTTGTTCTTCTTGTCGTCTCCTCTTATCTTAATGGAGATACGTGCAAGTGCGGACGAAATTTTGCCAAAGCATATATATATATGCTAAGACAGTGAGTGGATGAAGAAGTAGAAGAGAAGAAAAAATGCTTTTTTCTCCGAGAACCTAATAAATGTGTTTTGGTAGAAAATGTTGTTTGACGATGAAGTCGAGAGTGAGCTATAGGCGAGGGTGGAGTTGGGGGGGGGGTCATTCGACCCCCGTTCACCTATGTGGCACTCCCTATAATTAGGGGAATCTGGGGGTGGGGGCGGGGTGGGCAGGGGGAGAGAAAGAGAGTCATCTTACCGAATTAGACAAATTGTTGCGAAAACTAACGACGCGCGCGAACGACCATTTCATGCGGTTTTTCTTCGCGATAATGACGTGGCCGCTTATCGCCAACCACATCTCTCGCTTTTCCTTTTTTGACGCGCCACTTGCTACATGACTGCCACGACCCCGTGGTGACCCCCTCCTCTTTCTCACTCTCACCCTGGGCATGATGGACGACGCGAGGAAAGATGGTGACGGGAAGGGTGCAGGTTTCCGTCCACCTAAATCGAAGTGGCATTCTCTTTATTGGCTCTTCCCGGAATTAAAAAATAGGGGATTTATTTCTATTGCGAAACATTTTCTGGTACAATTCCTTTTTTGCTTAATTGGTTGAAGAATTTTTTTGAGATTCGATTGCCGCGCGTTTTTCGGTCTATTAACCGCGGATCGATCGGAACTGAGTCTCTCATCCAGACCTTGTGATTGGGCCTCTGTATGTAGGTCTTAGTTACTCGGGAGGACATTTCGAAAGACTTCAGTTATAAAGGCAAGAAACGGATGACAGAGAGGATTCGATCATTCATAAATCGACTCTTGGTTCGTGTGAAAATTAATTGTAATTAATTAACGATCTCTCGGTGCGGCTGTTGTGCTGTGCGGTTAGTGGGCAGTACTGTAGGTTGGTATCGCGGTGGAACTGAAAAATGAACGTATCGATCTGCGAAATAATTGATTAATTTTATTTTTGGTGTTGTTTCTCGTTGACAATAGAGTGCAACCATTTCATGAAAGCGTTCGACATCAATCAAATACAGTGTTTCATATGTTTTCGTGGTTCTGGAACTGTTAATTTCCACCGAACAGTGGCGCTACCGTGCACCCCTCTTCTTGTCCTTGGCTTGACGGCTGTAGTCCACACCACCACCACCACCACCACCACTACGGCATTTGACGAGTTGAAATTGAAAGAACGATGGCAAGTCTTGTATCTACATTGTACAAATTATAATTAACTCGCCGCTGTTTATAATACATACCTTTGCCTATCGTCTTAATAAAAAAATAAAGAAAGTTGTTAAAATGTTCTTTCGGTTCTTCATGGGCGCCGCCACCATGACCACTCCTTCCCCTCTCTTCATTCCCGATCCTGCTGATGATGGAGTAATTAGGATTTGGTGGGGCCCCACTAGTGAATATCAGAAAAAGTACGTGTGATGGGTAAAATAAAACTGTACGTTCCCTTCAATATTAATCAATCAAATCAAATTTTTAAAAGGCGTTATTTTTAGTTTGTGTGCTCAATAACAAAAGCGGGCCCAAATTGAAAATCCACATTTGAAGTGCGTTGCCCAAATATCACAAGAATTGGATTTTGTCTACTGAGTGGTCTCCGAAAAACATATTTAAAACTATAGCATTTCTCTATTTATTTTAGCGGATTGTATAATAACATACCTGGATTAAGGACCGCACTTACAGAGTAGTTTTGTTTTGAGATACTATTTTGTGGTGAATCCAAAACTTGCTGTTCTTCACAGTGCACCCAGTGACGTCTTTCCTATCAGTGCGCCCCCTATAGTCAAAATTATAGAGGCAGCGTCCCCAATGGTGACGCCAAATTTCGCCACTCAGCCAGCCCATGATCTCTCTCTCTCTACTCCCCTTGGAGATTTTGGCGAACTTTCTCGCTGGCAAGTTATTCCAAACAAATGCTAATTACGTGGCATCGGCGTCTCGGATTAGGTGATACGTCAGTCAGGAGGAGATGAGATTAGAGCACTGATGGCGGCTAAAATGCTGCCGCCACCCGCCCGTCCCAACGCCCGCCCGGTCTGCATCGGCAAACACCCCTCGCACCACACCTGGAGCTTAAACATATTCTACAGTGTGAGAAAGCGTGGCCAGGTAGATAGACTCCGTCTTCATCCAACGGAGTGCTTTCCTTATACGGGTTCCGTGCGGCGCTAAACGCCTTTGCACCTCACCACCACCACCGCCACGCCCTAGACGAACGAAATGCCCACTCCTTCGAGACCGGACCCCCAACTCACATGTGGATAACTAACCCCCGTGTAACTGTGGCTCGGGGGATTATCAGTTGGAAAAAAAATTCGTTATCGTCAAATTACTATACGTTTTACCATGTGTAATTGATACCCGCATTTGAAAAACTATCGAAATTTATTTGTGCAATCTTGCTATTAAATTGTTGTGTGTTAATGCGATACAATGGGATATTTTGTAACATCGACATGTTGACAATCGCTTTCTTTTTTGTCGAAGCTGATCAATAAATATCTGTCTTATTGTGATTGAACGAAGAGGGCGGAATAATTAAGTCGTATTCGTTTTCGTACACACTTAAAAATGATATCTTAAAAATGACACATGTGTGGTCTCATTTTTCGATGAAATGTCGTTTAAGACAAT
>JAQGBY010006419.1:0-13147 GCA_034698785.1 Mycogona germanica
TGATGCGTTTATTCGTCGATGGTATTCAAAATTTATCAACATGATATTGAAAACTTGGGATGGCAAGGATGAGCAAATCATAAGCTGTCTATCCTCGCCACTCTTTGAACTATGCACATGTTTTCCTACAATGGCACTTCGGTTGCTTGGCAACTGACTACGCATTCTTTCCACACCAAAGCTCTCTCTCTCACTCTCTGCAACTGCTTTGAATTTTCATGTGGGTTGCCAGGGAAATGGTTAGACGATGTTTAGAGAATTTTAAGGTCTCGGTTCGTTTGGACAGGTTACTTTTTTGGCAGCGACCAACCGCCTCGAGTTTTCTCCAAGTCAGCTTAAAAATCCACGCATAAAAATATCTCACTGCTCTCTAAATTTGTAATTCTTGGTTTCTACGATCATGACGTATAAAAATTGCTCACAATAACAGATTTCGAAAATGTCTGTGCACTTATGTGACACACCATATGCTCTTCTAACTGACGCTATGTAAAGCTCCCCCGACGTGGCTTTGTGTAAGGCACCGGTACTATCCAATTTAACAACAATCAGGCTACATTCTTTTAACACTCGCGCACTTTATGCCTCTTCACTTATGTGACACATCGTTTACTCTTTTCTAACTTTATGTAAAGCTCCCTCCGACGTGGTTTTGTGTAAGCCACCGGTACTAACCAATTTAACAACAATAAGGCTACATTCTTTTTAAAAGAAATATTTGTTAAGGGGGTTTAGCTCAACTTTATGCCGCCTTCTACCCTTGTTACAATGACCAAGCATGCCTATTCCAAGGTGCGTTTAGACATTGCACAGAATCGGCATGCGCCGCTCATCCGTGCTTTCACAATAAATTGTTAGGTGCGCTCGAATGACAATTCGCCCATCTCAATTGTGTTCAAGATTTTCAATTATTCTTGAGAGGGTACGTTCAACTTTTAATAAGCCAAGTCAACTGACTAGTCAAGCACACTTGAAATCTCTCAAGCAACTTGAAGCATGCTTACAGTGTAAATAGGATATTATTACGAATAGGAGGATTGAGAATTTCTATCGCAAAGTAGGTTTTTCAACATCCAATTCAAACAGACGTATAAGCAATGCAAATTTTGGTCTGAACGTAATACTTTATGAGAATACATTAGGGGATAGGGATATTTTTTGGAATTTGTTTGGGCTTTTTCCATTCATATTTCGAGGTCGTCATCTACTTTAGAAAATCCTCACAGCATCACGTTTAGTTGTTTACGTTTCGAACACGTCATATATAAACAGCTGTCGATGTGGAGCTTTTCCGTCATCGATTCGCTCGAATATTTCCGAACGACAGCAATAACAACTGGGCGAGACGGCCCGTTGTTATGAAAGGGACCGAGTCGAGATTACTATTTATGGAAAAGGTCTTTCTGGTGAGGGCGTTTTGTGGCGTCTCGTAACAACCGTTTGGAACCCGGAGGGCGGACTACACATTCAAAATGACGGGCACTCACCCCCTTTATAAAACACCTTTTTTTCTACATTGACGTTACTGCATAATTACATTTTTGGCTTTGTTTGGATAAAATAGCGACGGGATTAGAACACAATACACGTTTCGCTTTGTTCCCTTATTTCATTCAGGGCCTCTGGGTATTACAGCTAATGATGCCCTCTTGTGACGATACATCGGTTGATTCTTTTATCCATAATTGAAGAATTGGAGATTCGTCAATTCTATTATGAATAGTTTTTTTTTACAAATTGTAATGACAATAGTTGTGCAATTTTAACCGATTAAATTGCTGATAAACCGAAATTATTAATTGCGATGAATGAACTTCTCTACATAATCACGTAGGGGAATTGTTGCATTAGGGTGATTCTTTCTTCGTTATTTATTATTAGCTAGGGCCCACCACATCTAGCCGGTGAATTACAGTCTGAATATCCACTCGACTGAATCTTTTGTGCGTTTGAGCCCATAAGACCAACAAGGAAGACCAAATCAAATTTCTCGTCATCTTCTTCCGTTAAAGATGATTTCGGAATTCCAATTTTGAGAATGAATCGAAGTTCTATGTGTCGTCTATTTATTGGTTCTGACATCGAACCCGCACAGTGCGTGTCAAATGTGTGAAACGATCGATTTGAGAAATCGACGCATAAATATCCGAGAGAGTCCACCCCCCCTCGTATGCTTGAAGTCACCCAGAAGTGCAAATTCGGCGACAAATTGGAGAAGCTTCTTGGCGTGAATTACGTCTGTTTGGAGTTCGATGTTGAGAGGAGAATCAGAAGACGTGCGGACGGTTTATCCCGAGTGTGAGGGTGCTCAAGACGACCGTGAGTATTGGGTTCGGGCTGAATGACCCCATGGATGGTGGCGACGCTTGGTGCTCAGTTCCACTTCAGCTACAGGTACAATTTTGAGTGTGCAATTTGCTGCCTGCCTTACTAGGGCCTATATTGCCTTATGACCAGATATGGACATGTGCTAACGTTAATTAATACCCACTGGATGACACAACAAGGAGAAGGATTTCGCTACCAGAAAACAAATCGCAGAGCGTCCCGTTAATGACGACATTTGGTGAAAATTAAGAAACTTCATAATTTTTCAAATTTCTAGTCTCAAATTTAATTATTCCAATATATGACTACAAACACTGAACCTTGTCAATCGTGCTCCCTACGTAACCATGTAACGCGGACGCTCAACTCAGCTGCAAAAATGTCGGTCGTTCACTAAGGATAAAAATTGGATCTTAGGTGGTTTACAGAAAAATCAGCAGTCCGCCTAAGTTACACAATTGCTGCGATACAGGTAAGTAGATACAACGGTAAGGCGAAACGTAAGTGGTGAGACATTTGATATTTGAGACTCAAAATTCAAAAAATGAATGCATTTATCTAAATTACCATTAACGTTAATCATAATTCGCATGTTTTCGACCAACTTTATTACGCTTAACCTCAGGGTGTACCTGTAGAAGCGCCAAACATGGGACAATTTGAAGAGCGAATGGCTGCTCATCCACGTACGCACAACACACACTCGTCAGTCTAATTATTCAAACTCGACAAAGAGGCAACGTTGGGGTCACTTGTGACCTTTCTCTGTGTAGAGCGATGAACAAAAAGTCCCTTTTGTTCGATCTGGTGGTGTCATCCGTCTTTGTTGCTCGAGATCAATTACTTTGAAACGTCGTCGTCGAGATGCAGACGTGGGCGGGGGCTTGTAAGGTTAACCGCTAACTGGAGAGTTGCCGCCCACACCCTGCTTTATTTTGATGGTGCGACGTGGGTTGTACAATGGATGTGCACTCGAAAAATGCATTGAGATGTCGGCCGCCAAAAATCTCGGCACACAAAAGGAGAGGCGCGCGCGCGAATATCGCGTCGGTGACACAAGAGATATCCAATCTGGGGCATATATACAGTACGTATACATGTATATAGATAACGTGACCACACACAACGGGATCTCTGCCTGATTTACGAACATCATGTACATGTATTTTTATGTGAATAGTCGACTAGTCATGTTTTCCGTCGGGTCACTGACATTGACGTCACTATAGACGCTGTGACCTTTACAATTATAGAGAGAATGAACTGAACTTATTTCTACATAGAAATTATGTTAGTTTGCATTAGTAGTCATTGAAGAAATTGAATTTGCAGTGTAAAAAATGACTTAAAATTGTTCGAACGCATACAACGTATAAAAAAAAAACAACGTTTCGCTATAAATTTGATCATAAAACTGCGATTCTTTAATTTGTTCCATTAAAATTGGGCACACATGTTGGTCTTTACTTTCTTTATCTCCGTGACGTCATCATTCGAATTCTTAAAATTCAAAGTGACGCTCGCTATACAAAAGTAAAATGCGATTTGGTTTTTACGTAAAACGAAAAGTTTCAGTGCCAGGCAATTTCTAAAAGAATTTCCGGATAAAAACTGTACGCTAGGTGGCTTGAAGGTGGTTCAGTGCAAAACTGATGAATGTGATTGCCCAGCGCAAGACCAACGTTGGGGGAAAACAAGATGACCACTTGTAAGTTACAAATTTTCTATCTTATAGTGCATAAGTCATCAGAAAATTGTCATTTTCTATCCTTTTAAAATTCTATAGAATACTGAAAAAGGGACACTCGACTTCCATCAACTTGAATTTAACGTCGAAAGCTCGGTTTGTGCTAGACTTGTGATTTTTCTTGATGACTTATGACAATTCTAAAATTGACGCCAAACGTGACGTCATTAATAAATTGTAGTTGTTTCCTATATTTTCCATCGAAAGGTTTGACTCACATTTGAACAAGTTTTGGAGCAGTTCATTTTAGTACGGTGTGAAAAAAATTTAAAAATCTGTAAAGCGTGGTGAGTGGTGATGCTGCTGGTCACCCCATCACGCCACCAGCTTCCACCAGTAGAAAAATAGCGTATATACCGGAATGTTTTTGTGGTGGCTCACATTGGATTACTATCTCGAGTGCCCCCCCTCGACTATCGCATCTCCCCCCATCGTCACAGACTTCGCCAGGAACTGGGAGCTCAGCGGTATATTGTGTTCGTCCTTTTTGAATGTCTATCGGCTCGCATCCGCTCCGTTTCCTTCCGTGTCTTGGTGGAAAAAAAGGCGCCGGTGTCTCTTTATTCGAACGATCGATTTTATTTGATGCAACGATCACGGTTGGCATATTCGTCATGAATATACGCGCTCAAAATCGAGATGGTGAAGGGCCTTTGTCGTGTGTCGTGGAAAGAGGGGTAAGGGGATGGGGGCGATATGGGGATGGAGTACGCCACGACTATTACAAAACTTGAATAAGTGACAGTCCATATACACTGTACATGTACATGTGCTGTACGCTTCTTGGTTCAGGTTTTCTCTCCACATCAACTTCCCGAGACACTTCGCCAGAATGAAATATGGTTCAAAATTGTGTACACGCGGCTCGTATAGTGGCCAACTGCAAAATTTAATATAGGTAGTATTTAATGTCGTAATGCACGTTGGTGCCCTATTTGAGATGACCATTCCAATTAATTACTTGTAATTTGTCATTGGAATCACTTGGTAAAGGTGATATCACTCAAAAGGAGATTATTTTTTAACAGTGTAAAATCAAGTGCTCTTGCATAGGCGTCCCAGGAGTAGACAAGGCAGAATAAAGTTGTCAGGCAAGATTTCAAGACAATACCCATATCACTGAAGCGAAGGAAACTCATTCCCGAGACTTGAAAATTGAACCACGAGAATTTTCGGCACTACATAAAAGTATTGTATATTTTTGTTCAATTGTTTACGCCTCTCCTTTGAGTACAAACTCGTATACACTGGATCCATTTTCTAGTTTCGCTCCATGTAAATGCCATTTTGTTTGGGTCTAATGAGCACGAATACACGAGAAAAGATTTGAAATCACCACGCTGGATATTTTAAACAGACGCATGAGTTTGCCCAAAACAAAATAACATTTCCAAGGAGCAAGATGTGGAGCAAAATAAAATAACAGCTCCAAGTAGCAAGAGGTCTCTAAAACCTCCAGCGTGGTCATTTTTAATCTGTCCTCCCATGTGCTCGTTATGCTCAAACAAAATGACAGTTTTACGGAGAAAAACGTCAAATTTGGGGCAATTTTAAATGGGGATTCAGTTTGTTGCGGCGATCACTAACTCCAAACAATAGCAAACGATAGCAGCGCCCCTGGTGCCTGTGCTCGCATTCTCGGGGTCGAACTCGGTTACATAAATTGTCGCCTTTCACTGAATGATTATACCGGCACATACTGTATATCACGGTCCAGGTTTTTCCATTTAATTTCCTCGAAAGTAATTTCCTCAGCATGTTATATCGCCGCAGAATCGCTGTTCCAGGAAATTCGCATCAGAAAACCGATTGCATAATTCAGTCTTGCTCCCCACCCACCACCACCTCGTTCGCCTCATACTCTTACGTACTCTCCATAATGTTCATCTACCCTAAGTGGTTGGGAGCGAAAATTTGTATACACACGATCCCCCTAATATGCATCTGGGATGTAGTTTGGCCTCGCTCTCATTCAAAAGTCAACGTTAACTGTAAGCTTCCGATTCAGCTGCAACGTGACTGCTTAGAGGAAGTTCTAGAAATAAAGTGTTGTTCGAGGAGAAGCTTGTTATGATTAAACACGTATATGGTTTTATAATTGAGAACCGGATTTTTATGTTCCATAAAATGACTAACGTGCACATAAAATGGGATTCCCTTGCAATATAATGGAATGTTCCTCAATTATTTGTGTACATGATGCCCCATAAATGAATGGCGGCTATATGGTGTAAATATCGGATTTGGTCTATCCATTAAATTAAACATGCTCACAGTTTTGCATGTATTTACTGTTTTACAGACGAAGTGGTGAAACATTTACAATGGTTCGCCATTGTCAATAAAATGGCATCTGCATAGTAATTTCATGAGCTCTTGTGTGTATATACACCAACATGTTTTCCAATCGCCACATTAGAATAGAATATAAAGGTATGAGCACGAAAATTTTAGAGGTGTGATTGTCTAGCCAAGAAAAGCAATTTTAAACAACCTGCCGGAAATGATTTAACGTTGTGTTGCACAATGCAGGTCGCTTAGTTATGTCAGATTTATATCACATCGTTAAAAATGCGTCAGTTACAGAAGATGGTTGTCAGATAGTGCAGACATGAGACAGTCACTTCCGTCTTTCATTCAAATTTCGGCTCGACAAGGATCGCCGATATAAATAGAATGGCAGACAAAAGTTGCGCTGACAACCATCAAAGTTATTTTAGTTCGTCGAGTAGCAAATTTAATTGAAAGCTAATAAACTCGATTGTACTTGTTCCGAGGATGGTCTCTGGACCTTTAAAATGAAACGGGGGAATTGGACGAGGGAGACGAGGGAAGAACCAGAAAGCGAAAGACCAAATGTAGAAGAAAATTCATTGAAACGTAGAATAAAATTGCGAATCAAGCGAGAAAATGTGTTTGTGACCTGACACGACGAAGAAAAAAAAAGGGTTTCATTGATGAGGATTGATCGACGCTCTTATAATGGGAAACTCAAGTGCCGTTGTTCTTTGAAACAAATGCTGGCGCCATGCCACGTATAAGACAGCAAGTTATAATCCTTACCCAGCTTTAAGATGACATACAGAAACAAATACTCTATAGTCAATTTATCAAGGTTTGCCGACTTAATGAAATTCAAGATTTGCATTATGGAATGTCATTTTGTTTTCACCTAACCCATACACAAAGTATACATAACTTTAAAATATTTTTTAAATATATATTCTGATGGGCTTATTAGGTCCACACAAGAGAACCATGACACGATCTCCTGGTTATGTGCTCTAAGCATTTTTGATGACAGATTTTGTCTTCTAGTTTGACCGATGGAAACCTGATAATTCTTAGATAAAATGCAAATAAAATGTATTGCAGCTAAATGTAAATAAAATGTTTTTTTATTGACTCGTCGTAGCCCAGTCGGTATTGCTACTGGCTGTGGCTCGGCGGTCTCGGGTTCGATTCCCGGCGCGGGCTCTCGAAAGTTTCGATCCCGGGGTACTGGTCGTTCCCCCTCGCACAGTGCCTAAGCACCATGAGGGGCACGTAAGGCCTGTAGTGCGGTTGACTACAGTTGATGGAAACAAAAAAAAAACAAAAAAAAAAAACTAAACAATAAATGTAAACGTGAATGTACAATAGCTTCAGTCAAAGGTTGACTCACGCGTTTCAACTTGCAAGCGAATTTGGCAAAAGTCGATCCTGCAAAAAGCATAATCTTAATTTTAAGACAGTTTACCCTCAATTATACTCTGTATCGAGAAACACCTTTCAAGATAATTGATGTGTCTTGGAATACTACCTTTAAAGAGGCAGGCTCAATAATGTCACACAATTAAAAAATAATAGAAATAGAGCGTTTTGATTATGTATAATATCAATATAATATAATATTGTCCTGGACACAACTACCATTTGGTAGTTGTGTCCAGGACAGCGCCGGACGAGAATAGACGAACAAGAGTTGGCGATAACTCTTCTTACAATAAATACTTACTATTATTAAAATTTAAAAAATAATAGTTTACTATTACAATTACAAAATGTACCCAAAAGCAGCCAGATGGGGCCTATGGCAGGGGGTAAGGACAAAGGTGTGGTTGTCCTATCCTAACAGGCTTTTGACTTGAGACTTGTTAAGGCCGACACTGTCGACACACTCTGGGGATTGAAGGGATTGAGCTGAAGTTGAAGTACGAATCACAACTACAATGCTGCTCCTTGACCATTTCAGTATGCCTCGTTCTTCTACACCTAGTAAGATGTCACAATTTCACCAATTTTGACATTACAATCCCCCTTCTGAATACAAACCAGAAGCCCAATATTGGTCGCTTTTCACATAGCGCCTAAATACCAAGAGGGGTACAGTAAATCTTGTAGTGAACATCCTCTATAGTATATGTAGTACTCCAGTTTCAGTTTCACCCGCCAGGTGGAGCTGCTCACACTCCTGGAAGCGGTGTCCTTAATCAAATAAGAGACTTTCCTCATTTCTCCTTTCAACGCGATTGAAAGCGATTTTCTTTGATGTGGAGCAGACTCTGCCTTTGGTCTTTACACACGTATACAGACATGCTGGGGCGACCCCCTTGTCGTTAGCGCGGTCGACCTCACCATACTCGTATATATATATAGATATACAAGAGATGAGGAGTCTATAATTTGCGCGTCATAACGCCGTCTTTATGACGGCAAACGCATTGAAAAGGTTCGCTCCCTTGTCTCTCTACACTCTACAGATTGCACCTATACAAGGGGGAGGGGTGGGAGGGGGGATAGGGAAGCTGCCGCATCCGCACTAGGATCAGTTTAAAGTTTTAGGCCTCCTGTTAAATAGACGGTGGGAGGGCTTAACTCTCGCCGTTTAATACCGAGTAATGAGTCATTTGGCTCCGCGGACAAAGAAAACTACAACGCAATTAAGCGTTTTTGTCATCCGCGGGCGAACAAATGCTGGATCGAGTGAGCTAGCTCTCGATTTTTGGAATGGGGATCGCTTAACGAACCCCTCTCTGCTCAGTCAACCATTGTGTAGTTATGGTGATATATTTCTAGAGAGAGAGGCGCGATCCGATCAGCTTAAACCTCGGATCTGCTATAATCCTTTCCACCCCAGCATATGGATTCTTAGCAAAAAAGTCATTGTTTAGTTGCCCGATCTGCATAGTGAGATTACATGCAATGCCGATTCTACGTATTTCCTCGACACACCTTCGTTCATTGCCAACTCTGTAATCTTGGCCAAATCTTGTGCCAAAAGCAGTTTGCGAATTATTAGGCGCTAAAAAGACAAGCGCGAAGCCATTATAGACTTGCTTCAATCAAAAGCGTTTGTACACTATTTTTAAGATGATCAAATAGTCTTGATTGAAAGTGTTACCACATCTAGGGTAAAACATCTAAACGTAAGAAGTTTTAAGTGTATTTTAGCAGTGTTAATATTAAATAACCTGGTGATAACAAGAACTTCACTTTTTATCTAGTTTTCGTTGTTTCATTATAATAGAATTTTTTAAAGTTTAGGAATGTGCTACTTTCTCTTTTCACGATAAATATTTTAAAATAGAGAGACTTTATTCCAAATTTTGAAAACCGATTTTATTAAAGTCGACAAATGTGACTATCACTGTTGAAATTTAGCTCCCTAATTTTTGAGTACAAAAATTATATACTGTAGATTGCAATGCGGTGACTTTTGCATGCGTTTCACGTTAACATTTTCATGGTTTCCCCAATTGAAATGGACACCTTAAAGCCGTTTAAAAAATGCATTGCATGTACGACTGTAGTACTAGACCGCGACAGAGTCCAACAAAGTGACATCTCCTGATTACGACTGAATTACTATAAGCGCATGTATGAACTGAATGCACTTTGCCGGCGCGCTTGTCAGACGTCAAGCTAATTATTTCCTAGAGTGACTTGCTTATCCCGACGAGCCCATATACACTCGCTGGCCACCTATAAATAACCATAGGTCAAGCCTACCTGCGTCAAGATGGCACCGTCATTTCTTACTTCCGAACAAACCTCTTTCAGTTAAGTTAAGCAAAGTTGGATATTCCTCTCAGAGTTGCTGGTTTACACACAAAATAATACATTTTATCTAGTACCACATGAACGCAATTAAGAGACTACTTTCGTTCCACTTTTATGAAACTTGTATCTCGGTCGAGTCGTAGTGCGAAGTTGGTCTTTCTACAGTTAAAATTAATATAACTTTATTTTTCTACCTACGTTGGCTGTTCAAGATGATGTTGCAAAATCCAAGCAACCTCAATCTTGTATTACAAACGAACATTTAACACACCTATTTATTGACTAATTTGTGCAATGTATTTACCTCCAATGAATTAAGTTTTAAGAGGAAACGATTGAGAAGGCATATTGATTAGTAAATTGTGGTTGTAAGATGTGCAGTGTTCTTTAAGGAGATGCTCATCATTTATATTTCTTTTATATCGTGACTTCGAGTATCGTGGATGGCAGTGACTCTGTATGCTTAATTATGGGTCCGGACTGGTCTGTTTGTTGAATTTAATTATACGGGCGCTGTTAATCATTTCGGCGTGCCGCGCTGCAGGAGGGATGACGGGGGGGGAGGGGAGTCCCGTTTGTCTCTCACGGCCACGTCAAGTTCCGGTGTGAGTTGTGCTCGTTGGGCTGGGCCTCGCAGCGCAATGGCTGAAGACGAATTAGATTATTGCCAATTTGCATAATGACATTTATTACGTGTAATCTTTTTAGTTACGTCCGTGGACCGTGCCCTTGTTACCGTATCCAGCGCGGCGTTGCTATAGTTGGGCGTTGTAGACCGGTTCGAACCCCTCAAAAGAGAAGCGTTTTATATTAGTTCCTGAAATAAAAGCAGTTTAAATAAAAATACCCAGTAACCAAGACAATGAAGCAGCAGATTAGACAGCATGGAGTAGTTTCGCCTTGAAGTGCCTAACAAAAGCGTTAATTTCATCAATTCCTCCCTAGATGGCGTTGCGAGAAGCACCAGATTCTGAACCAGTACCAGTAACAACTTTAGAAAAACTGTGAAGACACAAAGCTGGATAGTTCTGCGGTAAGATCCGAAAGGTACAGGAACAATATGACGACAGGAATGATATCTGTAATCGTATACCGAATACATACCGTTTACATAATACCGAAAAAAATTAAAGAAACTGCCGCAAAACAGCTCTTTGTCTTCATTAAATATATCCGAATCCGCTCGTGCTTCTGCACTTTTTATTTAGAAAATCTGTCGTGTTGAAACCCGGTTCTTGGTAAATTGACTCCATTTCATCGCATCTTCCATTTTTACATCGATATTCTTATTTTAAATTGTATTTATTTGTTAAATTTTTTTAATGAAGTGATACTTTAGTTATTAGTCAATTATTTAAGAAGGATTAACTCAAGAAAGCATATTTTGAACGATCTTTTTTGAGCTTTGATTAAAACAGCCTGCAGGGATCATTGGGGTTTGTTTCGATAGTCCAATATAAAAACGGAACTGTCCAGGTACCATTACACTATAATTACGCGCGCAGTGCCGTTTCCATGCCTCCGGTTTCGCCAAATAATTAGCTGACAATCCGCGAAAAGACTTCGTCTTTTTACACGTTTATGCGCGCCTCGAATTACAGCGGTTCTAAAACTATTTGGCGAATTTTCGCGAAATATATTTCTTCACCTTGCCGACAGATGGCGACGGACTGTCCACTCTTATAACGGAAAGACTCGACTCGTCAGCAACTAAACAATAAATGTAAACGTGAATCACCACCTGACGAGAGCCCGCGACAATCCCTTGACAGCTATCATCATTGCGCTAAGTGGGTTCTTCAACATGTGGAAGGAAGGAATTTAGATTCTGGGATTGTTTGATAATTGGGTTGGCAGTGAAACGTTTGAAAGACGAGAATTTACGCCCTGGCAGGAACTTCGCTATCTCTCCCCCTCCCCGTCCTCCTCGATCCTCCTCCACACATGTATACGATGCGATGCAGTAAAGTTCTCGATTTTGGCGGTGGGAGAGCAAGGCTATTCGAATGCAAATTGGCGTCGCTCTTCATGCACATTTCCAAAAGACGGTGGCTGGAAGCGGGTGGAGATGGGCGTGGAGGTTGCGTAGGATTCGTGGAAAAGGGAGTGGTTGCTCCTCTCTCTCTCTCTCTCTCTCGTTCTCCGCGTGTCATAACAACGCGCATGAGTTTTTACGTAAATAATGTTGGGCTGCGAGGAAATTGCATGGCGATCGAGTCGGTTGAGGGAAATGCGGGGATTTGTTGCCGGGATTTACGTGAATGCTGCCGGCAGGTGGTGTGGAGAAAGAGAGAGAGTGGTTTCTCTCCTCGTGAGATCACTGTTCAACTGATTTACAATTTTATAGAATTGCTGAAGTGTGCACATGATATACAGAACGCGAAACACGAACGAGTTCCAGGCAGCAAATATGTATGTACAGTATATTTTGCTTAAATAAATAAATCCTAACCGGGACAGGTGACAGGTGCAAAAGATGTGTGAAGAAATTCATGGCATCTTATACTGCCGGCAATCAATTTTCATTCACCTGCCTCCAATAATTGCAGTACGTGCCTATTTATCTTATTGTTAATCTTGATTTGAATTGTCTCGCCTGTTGACTCGAGGGATATTCTGACAACACAAATCGGAAGTTTCCAATTATGATCTCATATCATCATTTGTCTTTTACGGTATGATTTGGCCAGAACTCCAAAACTTACCAGTGCTATGTTATCAATGGACGGAAATTCACCTAGTGACGAAACGTGGAATGTTTTTATTGTGTGGTTAACATCCACGAATCTCCACGTTGTACATTCATTCGCAAGAAATAATTTAATTCGTTAACTTCAAGAAATAAATCTCGAATTCAAATAATTCCTTGTCTTTCGAGTTGTTCCAAAAACCGAGATACAAATTTATTGATAAACAAATAAATATCTGAAATTTTGAAACATATAATTGTTTCTAATTTTAATTTAAAACACAAATTTGTTTCGATGTTTAGGACATAAAAAAGTTTTAAATTTGTGATTCCCATTTTTA
>JAQGBY010006420.1:0-13147 GCA_034698785.1 Mycogona germanica
TGCCAAATAAAGGCAACCCGTTTGAACCGGTGTTGCTATGTAGGTAGTAGGTCGTCGGCTACGTAAACCTTTTTCTCGTTTAACTTTTTTTTTGTTTTGCGAATGGTGCACCATTTGGCAGACGGAGCCGCTTAAGAATGGAGCTGCTTTCGACTCGTTCGGATCATTAGCCAGACATGAGGAATTCGCGTGCCTCCGAGTCATTACAAACTTAAAATGCGTGTCCAGTTCCAGTTTTGTTTTTGTGCGAGTATTACGTCAAAGTGGTGATCTTTGACACTTAAATTGCACCTATTAAATATCGTGCAAAAATGCAAGACGTGAATCATGACACACGTTTTATCGATAAACGTATTCAATAATTAAATCAGCGAAAAAGCATCTAGGACTTTGTCTATTTTTACCTGTATATCGTTTAGTCTTGCAAGCGCCCCCTAATGGACATGCTTCGAACAGCAGCACTCGTAATCGTAATTGCAGTCTCAATATGAACTTCGCGCAATGTCCAGTTTCAATGTCTAGTTTCTTACTTGGTCAGTTTGAAAAATTGGAACGAAATATGGTCGTTAAACTATGTTGGCATGGTTCTATTGGGTGTTGGTGGCATATAAATAATGAGACTAGGCAGAAGCGGCGCGTTTGATTGGTGAACAACGAATAGCGGGAATTCCTAGTCGGTCAACCATTGGCCACATTTTACTCACGATTGCAGAGAGACGCGCACGAGTGTAGACTTTCACAACCATGTGGAAGCACTTGGAATTCAGTTATCCAGGGTGCACCGAAGAGTTATGTCTGTCTCCCCTCACCAATGCCACAGGGCGGGGGAGTGGAAAACATGATTTATTGGCGATCTGCAGGAAAATTATGAGTTTAGTGGAACAGTCCCTACATACTTTATATCCGCCTGAGATCTCCGTAAGTTTAAGATAACTCTAAATAATAAAACGCGGTAGTATCACTAAACTTCAACTAAAGAGCTCAGTCGAGCAAGTATCATCTGTCCCAGGTCATGCTCAAAATAATAATTTACGTAATTCTACACGTAATTCCCGTTTAATAACGACTCTTTCAAACTCGCTAAACGAAATCGATTTATCCTAACACCTTTCGTGTGGATGGATTTGCTAATCCATCCACACGAAATCCATTTTTACCTGGGAAGGGTCTCGTCACTTATTTGTCCAATTGCTCCGATTGGTCCTCAGTACCGATTTTTGCTATGTATTGAAATATATTGTATAGAGAAATATTCGGTCGTTTAAGTAAATTTTATCAACAATATTCAACAAAATACAAATGTACTCAGGTCTCAGGGCGACCTAGGTGGTCGTGTGTAACGTGCGTGCTACATCCCCATCTACCGGTAGCCAGCAGCCTCACTGCACAAAGACCTATTATACGCCCGATCCCGTTCCATACAGACCGTCTCCCTCCCTCCCCCCACCATTCATCAAACTCGAGTGATGGGGTTGCATGGTCCGATTAAATACGATTAACCTCCAGCATGCGCTGCATTTTTTGGACGATGCCATTTGGTGGTTGTCAGGTCGAGATTTACTGACGCACGGAATTCTGGAATTCTAAGAACTGATTTCTGTCAACTTTACGGTTTTACAGTTTTATACATAGTGATAGCAGTCCATTTAACAAGAAAATGAATGTCATTTCACTAGAAAATATTGTTTCGTCATGATGAAAAACATTGAGCTTTGTTGATTGAGAATACGCGTTTTCCATTCTCAATCTCAAAGGAGGATTAATGTGTTGCTGGGTGAGACTCATGAATACCAGCACCCTTGCGATAAAATTTGCAGTCGTATCCGGCCGCCCATCGATAAAACCGTCACATCACAGGAACCGGATGTCAGTCAATCTATCGCACTTGAAGACGAAAAACCTGACGTGTGGTGCATATTCACAAACGATGTCGCTGTGTCGATTGCGCGCCTGCGTCGGAACAAAAATCTTTCCTTTTTCGCGGTTGCGTGTGCTACTTGTTCCGCAGTTCCGGTGGAGGGCGGACCACTTGCTCTTAATCGCCAGCACGCCAATCTGGAACACTACCTTGCATAAATAACCACACGCTACACGATCCTCCTCCATCCCCGTTCACGATTATGGCCACTGACTTTGCGGGTCCAAGGGCTCGCTCGTGCCGTGACGAACCACTCCCACCTTTCCCGAAATAAATGTACGAGCGCACAACGTATAAAACATGATTTAAAATATCCTTTTCCAAAAATAATAACAATCCCGGAATAAATGTATCCCCAAATACAGAGGCAGCAGAAGGCAACTAAAAGACGTTTACAAAGACATTTTTGTTCAAAACATTCTTGGAAGCATTCATGAGATACGGAGTCCTTCCAAGTATTTATTTCTGCCAATGACGCATACAAATAATCATATCTCAGTTTGTTAAGAAAAATAATAAAACAATGATTTAAATTTGATTTCTTGAATATAAAATAACGATGAAACTTTTAGACACTTTTAAATTTTAATTCTAACCTAAATTCCCTGTTGGTTCGATATGGGTTTGACGGATTGAAACGCCAGGGTGTAATAACACATTTCTAATGCGAACAAGTCGTTGCTTGTTTGAACAGGAAACGTGTGATTACCTTTGCATGCAGATCCGTTCAGTCGATGCGAAATCCAAGGTAATGGACCGATGCACATAGTACATAGTGCCTCTGTGAGCATCTGTCAAATATCGAGCGAAGTGTGTGTATGCGAGTAGTACTCACGCATCAACATCAGTTCTGAAGTACCACATCAAGTCAATCATTGACCACGATGGCTCTCAAGAACAGGATTCAGATATGACAACTTTGGCGCGAATAATAATGGTTTGCATTCAATGTTGAAAGGACAAATCACATAACCAAATCTGATGAGGCGACTCCATATTTGGTGGTGGGTGGGGGGAGGGGCGAAAGCTGTGCGTTTCTCTACCTTACATCAAGGCATCAAATTTGGCTTCAATAATAAATGAACCGTGGCAACAAAGGATTATTGCCGTTCCTATATTGCATGCATAATTCATTGGCTATTTTGTGTTCCGTGATCTATACGCGCACTCGAAGTGTACACGGGCGTCTGTTAGCCAAGATTCGAGCACCGAGCTAAATATCCCTTCCCTCATATAATTCACCAACGCTACCTTTCGTATGCAGGTCTTGGATCCTCCTAAGGTCATGCCATCGCCAAATTGATGGTACCTCAAGGCTGTTCGCATTGAAGCCTGATCCCACCTTATATCGTATGAGACATTAGTTTGCAACTTCCGCCGTTGGTGACCCGTTCTATATGTTGCCATGGTTTCTAATTTTGAACTTCTCACATGTGTACTGTTCGCGATAGTTTTCAAACATTCGGCATCAAATCACTGTCAATGGTTATGTCACATTTACAATTTCTATATTAAGTAACCATCACAAGATATGAGTACGCTTACAAACTTAATCGACAGAGCAGTAACACTCATGCGAATCGGCTCTTTTTCTCAGTCAGATTCGCACTGAACCCAAAGACGATGTGCAATCGCCGTACGTAGGCAATCACACAATGCACATGTGCAGTGCGGGGAAGTTCCAAATTTTTTCGTTTGGACTTAGACTATCAGGGGCAAATTACAGTGTAGTGAGCGGCATATCACCGCTACGTTTACACTTCAGCCACTCAAGCTCGAGTGTCGATGATCAACCCAGGTGAACTCCAGGCTCCGAGGAGGACAAAGCCCACTCCGATTCGCGATCCTCCCTCTCAATTTTCTCGCATTCGTTGCGGGGCCCGCTCACTTCGCTTCTCCCAAATGACTCATTATATTAGCAGACGTGAGACGCCACCTTTATGGAGGGGGTTGGATGCCGAAGTCACGCCGCAGGTGAATAAACGTTATAAACGATAAGGGGAATGGGAAGAGTGATTCCACCTTCACCGCAACTGGCAACCGGAGCTCTATCCCGGTTTCACCCTAACATCCAGGACCAAAGAGGAGAATGGTCTAGAGAACAGATTTTCTATTCGTTCTCCTATTTCACTATTCGATCAGTAAAAAATAAATATGGCGAACTTCTCCGGCGTAATGCCTTGAAATGCTGAGGAACCGCTGAGATTTTCAAAATATAAACCTGTATAGATCCTTCACGATCTCGGTGTAAGCTGCTTCTACGCCATTCAGTTCGTTGTACTTAAGTGTAGAAGTCCACATATCACCCCTCAAGGGGTTGTGCAGATGTAATTTGGCCAATGAAAAAAATTACCCGAAGGGGTACTATCTGATTATCGAAGCTTATCGTGAGAGCTAAACGTTTCCATCATGCAACTTGCACCTTGGGGACCTGAAAGACTAAATTTGCTATTCAGTTTCAGGTATGGGTGAAAGGTGAAGTTTATTAAAGAAAAATTAAGTTAACATATGAACATGTACTTAAGCACTTAACGATTTTGTGGAAGGCCTATAAATGTTTATCACTTTAACTTACAATAATATTCAACGTGATGGAGTTGTCCCATGAAAAATAATTCGATAAACCTTGTTCATTAGTAATCATTCTCTGGTAGTTCAAACCTGACAAACGCACCAATCTTTTCAAATCAACTTAAGATTTTACATGCACAAATGACACTTATATTACAATACCAGGCATTGGCATTGACCCTCGCATGGTCAATAGATATAATATTTCCCGATTGATGTTCACTGTCACTTATATTTTTGATATTCAATTGAATAATCAGAATCGGAAGATCATCGAATAATAACATTGCCGAAAAGATATTCGCTAACATTTTAGCACCGCCGCTGTAAATAGGGTCACACGAAAAAAAAAACGGTTTTCTGTTTCTGGCAAACGTAATGACACTCCTGTCGTAGGGCCAGGAGGCCACCGTTCTGTGTGCCACGTTTCGGCTAAAACATAAAATGACAGTCAAAAATTATTATGTGCGAAAACGGCACATGACGTCGTAAAGTATGGAGAGCCGCGTACACGCTCACAGGTACACTAGCCTCTACCGTCGCAATTGTGTTTGCGTAAGATGTCAGGCCCGTTTGGCCCGCCCCCAATTACAACCCTAACGCCCACCGCCTCCACCTACTTTACTTCTTCCCGTCGAAACAAACAAGCGAACGCGAACCATATAACGCAGTGATGACCAAACTTCAACAGTGTACCCATGAACTTGGTAGAAGCGAGATTGCCTAACATTTTTTTTAATTGGAAATTTATTAACATTTTATTTACACGTTGAAGACAAACCGCAGTCAAAGAAAGTATTGAAAATAACAATGATGGAATCCTTCTTTCCGATGTTGCTATTAACAGATTTTAAAATATTACTAAGAAGGATTTGGTAGCAGAAATGTTGTTCGAGGTGGTCAGTCGATAGTTCAGAAAGTAGGTCCACCACCGGTCTATATGTATCTATATTATTATATAGACAGAGCGAGAACGATGGCGACCGTTAACAGCTAATAATGTAAACCGCCGCGAGATTTATTCGGGTAATGAAACGCGAAGGATGCCCGGTGACGGCCGCGTACTTGGCGGCTTCGGTGATGGCCGTCGATCGGTCGATCGGTGGCCAAATTGATTACGTCGTGTCTTCGTCATCGCCAATGATACTTGCCGTTCCATTTCACGTGTACAGCGTGACGTGACATTGTGCCGCGTTTGCTTTGTTATTGGTAATCACGGTGGCTCGTTTCGGCCAAGGAGGCCGCAATAGTAAATTCAAAATATAGTGGGCAAGAAATTCTGGCTTCTACAATTGCTGTTTCATATTTTAACATATTTTCGGTACTTCACGAGACACGATGACAAAAAAAATTGTATTTTACCTTCATTTAATTTTTTTTTAATCAGGTGACGTCACAAGTCTAACCAGATAATGTAATGTGATCGTGGATAACGTAAACCAATAAGTAACCCTTGCCGTCTCTCGTTAAATCACAAGTCCGTAATTGACTTAAAAGCGCTACACACATACAAAAATTAAAACAAAATGTTTCATAAGGATTTAGCTAGTTCAACAATCTTTACTGGAAGTAGTTTTTCAACATTCATTTTTGAAGGAACTCGACAAAAGCTCCATTACGTCACTTATGCCTTCTATTGATAAAAATGCTGATCACGTTGAGAATCGTCTCCACCTCAAGAGTATTCGAAAATTGAATCACCTCATAATATCACTGGCTTAATCAGTGAGTATTGCTGGTCGATAATGAATGACGGGAGAGTGGTTGTCGCCCCACATTCAATTTCTGCCTCTCCTGTCATGGGCTGACAGGACTTCCTCGAGCACACCTCACGATTGATGGCTAGCAATTTTCCAAACGATTCTAATTTTCAGAGCACCGATGAATTATTCACTGCAACAGACGTACAATGGGAATTATAATCGTATCATTTTTATTGACTGAGAAACAATTTCTGGAATAAATAGTAGCCATAGAGCATTAGACAAGTCGCAACCCCTCCGATGCGGACTGCTGCCTGTCAATTAAAAAGATCGAGTAGTGGCCTATCAGCGAAATTACACTTTCTTCGTGCGTTGTAGTATGGGGACTATATTCATGTTTAATTTATGGCAACATACGCTAGCTATGGGGACACCCCCGTTCTAGGATACGCTCGTATTCCTGGCTGCTGTCATCCATGTTCATTGGATATACTTTACTGTCTTCTAATGATCACCTGATTTTAGACTGCTCATTAGTGGGACAGAATCGTGTCAGTTTGGTACAGTAAATCTCTTCGCGGGTGTTATTGTATATTACGTACCCTACAAACGTAGCCATTCTTTTTACGTTTTATTCCATTTCCTCTATCTCTTTCTCTCTTCCCTTAGAGGTCGGGGTTGCAAGCCTTCTGTTTCTCAATTTATCCGCCCACGATCTATTTGTATTTCATATATCTGTGGTTTGAAAACAGTGGTCCGCACATACAAACTTAAATTAGTGCAACAAATGGAGTGAATCTGAATAATATCTAATGAACGACAAGTCGTACAAACCATCTACTGGATAAAGCAAACACTGATTGCTTTGGTATATCGCTCTAACGACAACCTTTGGTTGGTAAGGATTTCATTTTCATTATTATTGATTACAGTAATTGCGATGTCGGCATCCATTGTTTAATCTGATGGCAAATAATTTCATTCGTCAAATTGTTGCAATCATGAGATTAAACTATGGATTCCGCCATCATTTGACGAATGAAATTATTTATCAACTTTACCAGATTTTGATGTATTGGTGATTTTTTGTACAAACATATTGGTAAGCCTTCACTTTATTATTACACACTTTTAGCTTACTATTTAACTATTTACCTTACTAATATGGGATTTCTTTTGCCGATTTCAGAATAATGCTAACACATTTTCTGAAATTAGGTGCTCATTAAATTAGATAACCGATCCCAGATTTCCAGGTAACCAGATACCCCTCTGCCAAATGACCATCGTCGCGTGTCATGTTGGTTGCATCCACGTCGTAAAAGTGCGTCCACCGCTGCCCCAAACATTATTTCCAACTCTGCATTTTTTTAATTAGTCACAGTAGAGGTACACGTTCTTTTGTGTCCGCTCAGTTTATTTTAGAACGCGACTGTACAGATCCGAGTTTTATCTGAGCCGCCGCCGTCGCTTCCGTGCTGTAAGCCGATGACAAAGCGTTTTATCATTTGACATCTAGTTAATGAACAGCGAGATAATGGCCACTCGCTTGTCATTATTCATAATTCCCCAGCAGCAGCAACCACCAATGCTAAACCCCGGCACAAACACACAAGGCGAGCACGGCTCCACAGATTCGACTGGCCCGCGTAATTTATTTAAAATTATTTCTGGATCTGCTGCTCCACGTGTGATACAGGGTGAGCGACCCGGCCTAACGGGTAAACGTTGCACAATTTGTTGCATCCACCGCGAACTATCTGACGGTTAATAACTATAAATAAGAACAGCCGATATGACATTAGTATAATATAATGTATTATACTTTACTTATTGTATATGTACATCGGTGATTCGTAAACTACGTTTAAGTACTGAGAACGATAAAATTAAAAAATCAGTTGGTGAATCAAATAAAAATAAATTTAAACATGACTTTAAATAAAGGTGAAACAATGCAATCCAAATAATATCAAAATAAGAGTACAATTTAAATTTTAAGAGCATATATCAATTTTTATTTTATTGAGAGTTTCGTACGAAAATATTATTCCTGGTTAGTTGTATTCTAATTATTCATTTGTCACGCTAAACATATTATTTAACAATATAATAGTTGTACTTAGACGTAGCGTCAGTTCCCACGGTTTTTTAGTTTACATTTTTCATTATAAATAATAGTTTACTATTATTATATATGAAGAGTTATCGTCAACCTTTGTTCGTCATTTTCGACCGGCCTGTCCCGGGCACAACCCCCAATTTTATTGAAAATATTATTTAACATAAAATGATAGTAGTGTCCGAGACAGCGCCGGACGAGAAAAGACGAACATGAGTTGGTTGGTCTTATTAAATTATCTAAACTAGGAAAACGTGGGGAACTGACGCTACAACTAAGACGATGACGATTCACATCTAATAAGTTTACCACATCCACATCTCTCGTGGAAAATTAATATTTATAATTACCCAAGGTAGACAGTACCGATTTAACGCAACACCACTTGCGATCATCAGCTGTCTTTAGGACGATGACAACATTTTTAAAATAAAACTAGAGCACAACGGAATTGACCGCACGCATTGATATGTGCGACCAAATCCGAAGGCTGTGAAATTATAATGAATGCCGAAAGTAAAAAGCAACGCAAAACAATCAAAAGGGGAAGGGGAAAAGAGAGAGGTGGTATCGTCATCGAAAACAGCTGCCCAATTAAATAAATATTTTACATTTTTCAAGACGACCTATTTATATTATTTAATTATCTTATTTAACGTCACGCAATACCGTCACAGTGCGCTCTCGCGAATAAAATCCATCTCGAGAGGAGAGTGTGTCGTGCGCTACGGTATATAGCCGAGCCGTGTATAAATAACATCAGATAACAAATCTGTCATCTATCCAGCGGTGTGGTCCACGCCATCACTCTGCAGTGCATATGTAAACACTGCATTGTTTTCGCGAGATAATAGGCAGGTTGCGATACAGCGTAACAAGCCCCTGTGTGCATCCCGTCCGCATATCCACGATGCAAATAATATTAGGGCTCAAAAAATAACTTCGTTATTATAAAAACATCGACATAAGACATAACATAAACATAAGATAATAGAATATTGGAATAAATCGCTTCTTTGAATTAAATATCAATGAACAGGTAAATAGATGAAACAAATATTTGAGAATTTCTCTTTGACCATTATTAATATATAAATGGTAATATACATGTATCTCTCTTAATAAATAATACAATATAATTGCATGTTATGCACATATTTATACGCACCGGTTAATTCAAAAAGTATTTTCTTAATTTCATTTTTAGTGGCACATGATTCCCTTTTACAAAACTTCAAGATCATTCGAAAATACTGCAGGTATTTCTGAAGTAGTGCTGCTATCGAAGTCGATCATTCAATATTTCATCAGTATCACAAAATTCGAATTTTAAGATTCTCTCTGTATCTTTCTTTTAAAATTGTGCACAATGCAGCCTGCCCTCACATCGCCATCATGCATTTGGTGAGGGGCTTCAGAACCCTTGAATCGAATAAACGAGTCAGACCGCAGAGTCACGGTCAATTCAAACTTGAAAATGATTGACCTGTAAATGTGATAAATAAAAATTCCAGAGAACCACATTACTTTTCAAAAACCAAACGTTTATATCCATATGATTTACGTGGCGTGACGTGAGTTACGTTTATTTGCAAGCTGTCCATTGGCATCGACATCGCTATCCAATTTCGACCGATCTCTCTCTCCTCTCCAAAGCCCAGACGTTCATAGAACAGAGAGATTCTGTCCTCTATGTTGGCACGATCATTTCCTAAAAGGCCAGAAAGCACCGCCGATCGACCATCGGTCGGCGCCGCCAACAATAAGCACGTCTGCGAATTTGATGTATTGTTTTAAGTGAGGTGATGTGTTCGGTCATTTAATCTCGTTTCCGCCGGATTCGCGGTAACAATTAATCGATAGTCCTTTGGCGTCCACGGGGGCATCCATAGTCCATCGAATGGCATACCCTTCAAAAGGTGACCTGGCTAACGGGAGGGGGCAAAAATAGACGTTGCACAAAGAGATGAAAATCGCGATCACTACTAGGTGGCTCTGTCGTTGGTGCCCCATACGTTTGACGAACGAGCTCTAATTTAAAATCGATTCGTAATTGTAAGGATGTTATGACTTCCGATTGCGATTTGGTTTTAATTAACAGCTCGTATCTAGAAAATAGGCAAGCAAGAGCAATCGAGTTCATTCGAAATTAAAGTCTGGAAGTTGTAATCACAAATCAGAAATGAGCGTCTGCATTTAATTTAGAGCAGCAATTTTTCGACGTGAACGGTCTGAGCGGTTTTAGACTTGATCATATTTTACTTGCGTCAGAATTCAGACGACTGGTGCAAGGTGATCCTAGCGGCAGTCGTAGACATTCCTTAGTGCTCGCCTTAGGCAGTGTTTATTACCGCATTTTAAACCGCATAGATACCGGGGACAAGTGCACGAGGTGTCAAAGATTGCCGCTAGGCTCGCGGTTGCATGACTCGCTAGAATGGCACGAGCGAAACAAAAATGCACGATGTAACCCCAACCTTTCGCCCATCAAACAATGTAGGCTGCGACGCCTTCGCAGTGAGATACTCCTCTTTTGTTTGGAGGGGGGGTGTGGAAGGAGCCCGCATGTGATGGACACTACATGGACACGGGCTACCAAGTTCTTCGGGGCCACTCGAAACCCCCACCCACCCCTCTCGTTCCGGGGTTATCCGTTCGGTCAAAGAGCTTGGGCTGGCCATGGCGCAGTAATTAAGAAACGTCTCTCTCTCTCTCGCTCTCGCTTGTCCACGTTCGGTCGTCCCCATTTATCGGATGAACAAGTCCTGATGCGCCCTCGGACAGCAGAGAACATGTATATGTTTTTCAGGGGTAAATTGAATTGATCCTGGACAGCTTATTTTTTATCTCGCTGGAGTAGTTGATAATGTTGGGGCACTTTAAAAATGCTGTTACTTTTTATGAAATGAAATGAATGAAATATATCTTGGGTACATCTCCAGTGGTTTTAAAAGAATAATTCGAACTCCATTGAGGAGACACAGAATGTTATAGGACAAAGTGCAGACAACCCAGAAGGCAAATCTCATAAACAGGTTAAGTTAATCAGAAAATATGAAATTAAATGGATTAAGATCATGGCAGAGGTTTTCATAAAACAAATACTGGTTTAACTATTCCTTTTGAGACTACGAGTGTCAGTCACGGCAAGAACAATATGATCGAAATTCCATTAATAACATCACCTGATATAAATAAGAAAAACTACATGGATAAATTCAAATTCGAATCAAATTCGAATCAGATTCGAATCAAATTCGAATCAGATTCGAATTTCGAAAATCTACGAAACGGTCAAGCCAAGAGTAATTTTAAGACGAAAGAGTGTTTAGATATTTTTCAGAAGTATCTATATATTTTCTTAACTTAAGCAATTTAATTTTTTTATTTTCCTAACATGAAAATGACATTAACATATTGATCATGAGCTTTAAACGTCCGGATTATTAAATATTATTCGTGTTTGACACCAGAAAACTCCGCATGTTCGATGGCCTAATGCTCATTTCGCGATTTCTTCCATGAAAATGTAATTTTGGCTTGAGCCTAGCGAGCCCATTCGAGGAAATATTTCTAACGTGGTGACCATTCTAATGTAGTGACTCATGCGTCTGTCTAACCAAAACAAAATGATATTTCCATGACGCAAATCACGAAATAAAGCTTAAAGAGTGTCATGACCATTGGGAACTAGTAATGCCGAATATTGAGCAGCCATTGGATGTTGAGCAAATTCGAGTATTTATAGGCCTCTTATTGTCTGTCTAGAAGATGTTTCCAGTTACAATGCCCTCGCTTCCCTGACCTCGTAGCGCGAAAAGCAGCCGTCGAGGAAAATAATTCGATATGAAATTTTGAACGTCCCGCCGTTCGCTTCCACATTCGAGAGAGCGAGAGAGAAAGTAAATTGGTCGCCATCACGCTTCATCCGTGACGTCTGGCAGCGAAGTCTCTCTCTCTCTCTCACGGCAAAGATGTACAGATCAAAGTTGCGAGTTGTAGTATTAGCCGCGAGGTAACGAGCTCAGATCGAAAGGAGAATGACTTGAAAGGTATAGGTGGCGCGCACGAGTGAGTGTGTGCGGTGATGGTGGTAGTGGTGGTGGTGGTAGTGGGGAAGTATTATTGCAAAGGGTGACGGACAGAATTGAAGTTAAGACCGTGTCTGGGGTCGACTGAGCGAGATGATAAGAACGCAATTTCATTTCGGCGCGCGTGATCCCGCCCGCAACGCCCCCAAGTGGTCACTCCGTGAGGCGGAGAAGGACTCCCGGCTTAATCGGCGCACACTCTGTTATATCCTAGTTACACTGTAAGCATGCTTCATTATTTTAGTTTCATGCTGATGGAGGCCACAAAGTTGACGTACATCGAAGCCTTGCATAAAACTATACAGGCTACAAATATAAAATTTATATTTTGTGTTCGTTTGCTTGTTTTCGTCCCCTCAATTAATTAATTATTCTAATTTTGCAGTGTGTTTCACACTGATTAGTAGCCCTTTGGACGGCTACCCCGTAGCAGTTACGGTTTGCCGATCCGCATTTTTTGTTGGTTAGCCCAAAACTGGAACGTTGTGAGATCTTAATAAAAATACGTTTTGTTACGTTTGTTTAGTAACGTACTGTTTAAGTATTGTTATATCAAATTAAAACAAAAATTAATTGTACGGTAGAGGTGGGTATTTGAAAATTAATTGGTCGGTTAAAGGGCAAAACTAAATAATCAATCAATGAGAACAGAGCATCTGTCGTACGCTCACTATAATAGAACGTGTATGAAGCAATCGCTTGGATTTTTATATGTCATAGCTGGAATTTCATTTCTGCCAGG